>BQNB010010106.1:0-64674 GCA_026074375.1 Tanacetum coccineum
TATTATTGAATTAGGATCTGATCGTTTTTGGGATTTCTTTAAATACGAAATCTCTTAATTGCCCCTTTAAACTCTTCAAAATAAACATGTTTTATCACTTAATTACATTTATGCCATCAGCCATTTATGTCCATTGATTAAATAAATGAAAGGTCTAGATTGGTTCTCGCGGTTCTCGCTATTTATTTAGTTCTGAAAAGAACCTTACTATATATATATATATATATATATATATATATATAATAATAATTATGATTATAGTATTCAACAATATGAAATATGTGATGTTAATTAAGTGTTAAATTTTCAATTAAAGAGAGCTTAAACATAACTCATAAAGGTATGGTTTCGTTACCCCATTCCACTACCGTACTCTGGCCAAAGATATTTATACTCAAAGTATCTACCTGAACAAATTGAAGGTTTGCATCATCAGAAGACCTCGGTGTTCTGTCAGCGTCCTCGTCAACAAACACTCCAACCGGTTTTGCGCCAAATTCACATGCTTTGCGCCAAATTAACCTGCAACTTTAGAAATTTCTTTTGCAGTAAAGATCGAGATTTAGCATTTAAAATTAGCGTAAACGATCATTCCAATAAAAGTTTGATACACACCTGTGCACTGGCTGCTCATACTGACACTCATAGTTGCATCCTTTACCATTACGGTTCTCGAACTTTAACGTTGCGTACAAATACATGAATATTATCAAGCTTACAACTCCAAATTCAAAGAAAGAAAATTAGGATGTGGTAATTTTTTTGGTAGATATAGGTATGAGGCTCAGATAGGGATACCCGCCATGGCTGCAAACATAATAGGTTACCCAGCCAACATGCGGAAAATCTTGGCTTTAACCGGACCCATGGAGACTCATCACAGCCTTCTTTACATTGACCGCATAACATTACATGTA
Source organism: Tanacetum coccineum (assembly GCA_026074375.1). NCBI lineage: Eukaryota > Viridiplantae > Streptophyta > Magnoliopsida > Asterales > Asteraceae > Tanacetum > Tanacetum coccineum. Next base: position 918 of record BQNB010010106.1, read on the forward strand.
TACTGCCAAAACACGTAATCCATTAGCAATCTTACCCTGGAAATCGTCACACACCCATCACAATCGTCACATGGAATTGATAGCGGCAACGAAATGATGGGTGGAATCGAAAAACATGGTGAAGAATTATCTAGCTATTTTATTAAACATCAGTTCCTTTGACCACAAACCAAAGTACGTACACGACTCTCAATATTAACAGACCTTTAACCACGTCGGGCGTTCGTATGCATCACAAAACATATACCACCACATCATCACAACCATACATGCAAAGCATATTTTCCCCAATGACTGCTTATTATATTGTATATTATATGCATTATACAAAAGGGGGGCGTCCCGGCCCGACGTCGTTGGTTGTTTAAATAAACGAACCAAGCAACCGCTAGATACCAACAAAGCACATAATAAGCACCATGTAATTCCATATCTGGCTTAGACAATCAAAGAAACGAATAAAGAGGATACACTCGCCATGGCTGCAACCGCAATAGGTCGCCACGTCAAGGTGCGGAGAATCTCGTCTTTACCGAATCCACTTACAGTCATCACAGCCTCTAAAAATTGATACCACCATCAAGCTCATCTCATAAGTAGAATTTTTATGGACAAATCGTACCATTAATCTAGGACCAAACAAAATGACACAATTGACATTTTTAGGAGCTAAGAAAGCTGTGTTATGATCTCATGTCCGCCCAAGAAACATCAGCATTATAAATTAAGATCGGGGGTGCTTGTTTCGGCTTATGTAGCCAACTTATGGCTTACTTGATATTTAACTTATGTTTCGTAAGCTTACTTTTTATAGCTTAATTTTAAACTAATAAGCCCGTAAGCCGTCTATATAAGCGGAAACAAATACCCCCTTACTTTACAATCTGCTCATTTAGCAACTTATGAGCTTACATCGGTAAATCAAAACCAAAAAAACCACACATCTTCTCTCTCTATTAGCAGATCTCAACACACACATTATCTTCCCTATCCTTCCACATACGTGTCTGTAAAAAATGCAAGAATAAAAAACCCGGGTAAAAGAGACTTCGAGCCGCCATGGTTGCAAACACGTTCTTGTGCTGCCCCGCCAAGATACGGCTCAATTTCAACCCGTTGACTTATTTTACAGCCTATGGACCTATTACCATCGTCACGCACCCGTCACTATAGTCGCACGCCATGGATAGCGGCAACGAAAGGAGCGGTGGCATCGAAGGAGCATAAGCCAAAAGTATAAGCAAGTCAGAACCATAAATCGTGATTCTAAGCAGGAAAAACAACAATCTCAGCATCAATATCGAAGGATCAGACTATAAATATTGATATTTTTCAAGAAAGCAAACATATTTTCTCTTCCACATTCTTACACATACATCTGAGTGGAAAATAGAAAAACATAAACCCTCTCAGTTAACCATAAAGATCATGAAATCAAACAGTAAAACATATACCTTCTTTATTTCAAGCTTAATAAGGCCAAAAAATAGTCACCAAAATTATCAGCAACCACACACCCAATAATAATTCCATGATTGAAACCATCATTACCAAACAAACCATGGCTCATAAGTTTTAAAACTCTCAGAAGCAAAGAGGAACCATATTATCATCGATGAGATTTGATTTAGAGAGAGAGCAAGAAAGATCAAGAGAGGTGTGTGTTGAGATCCGAGGTATGTGTGTGTACGTGTGTGTGTTTATTTGGTTGACTTACCGATGGGAATACGTACCTCACGTACGTGGCACCCGGGTTTTAACGCAGAGAAAAAAAAGGGCTTGGGTCGGACCCGGGTCAACGGCCGGGCTCCGGAGGGTTCCGGTGGCGTGACCGGTGGGTCGACCTGGTCAGTGGAGGAGGCATTAAATGGACGAATTATACTCCTACCTTTTAATAAAACAAGCATTTAAGCCCGCGCATTGCCGCGGGATGTTTGTAAGGGTGAATTTATACATTGATATACATTTTATCACATCAAACAGAAATAGTTGAATACGTAAATAGACGTGTACATATATTTCACAATTAAACCGATACATTAAGCCTAACTGTAAAAAACATTACTACAAACAAACACTACATTTTCTTCCCTTTAAAGATCTTCGAAACTGTTACAAAGAATGACCTTTCTAGACCTTTGTGCACCCGAATATGCGAGTTGTAAACCTTCTCCCCTGCATTAAATAGATGAAATAATTCAAAGTTAAGACAGTTATGAACTCTTTAGATATCATATCTTCAGGATTTCACAAACTGACTAAAATAAGCACGTAAACATATGATGCAATTAAGCTATAGGCTATATTTTCTTCTAATAAGGGATGTGCAAGTGTACATAAGCAGGCTATGAATGTATTAGAAATCTAAAAGTTTGAGTTTGAATACCAGACAATGTCGTCCAATATCAATCTTAATCTGCTATCGCGAAAAAATAGTAAACGGGCGGTTTAAGAAACGGTCCAAAACGTTCTGTTATTGTCGGGTATGTTGATGACGTGCAAAGCTCAGCAAGCGCGCCATAAAGGAGTTTCACTCGATTAACGAACTCAACAACTGCAAAAACAGAAAAATGCACCCAGTTACATACATTTCAACACTGAGATACTAAAACTCGACAATATACCGCCACTATCAATATGTAATATACAAAAAGAATTATACAAAAACCCGCAGCGAATGAAAATCAACCTTTATTCCCAATTCAATGCTATATCAGCATAGATAAATATATGTGCTTGTTACATTTTACTGTAACTAACAAATGTAACAACTGCTAAGATAGTAGCTAACAAATCTAACTGCTAAGATATAATTCATTCTGAAAAGTTGTAAGTGCCTTTGTACCTAAACATATGTACATATATTTTTAGAATTTGTTTGATTCATTCAACTGTGTTAGCCATGTTAATATCAACATATTGTACCTCAAGTTGCTGATGTAGCCTTCTTTGAACTTGAATTTTCATTTCTATTGCTTTGCTTACCTGCAACTGAACATAAGCTCGAAAACGTCACATCATGTACAAATATCATAAACATACTCAAGGTTCGTTAGCTTTAAAGGGTTTTTTTGTCGTTTACTATTTGTAGCAAAATTGTTCTGTTAACCTCGACTCCGCTTTTCAATGGGTCATCAGCATCATAATAAGCTCATTAGCACATAAATAGACTTAAACAAACACCCATATTTTCAAACAAACTCGATTAAATTAAAATCCAAAGTAAAAAAAATTCATAATAAACCTGCAACTAAATCTCTAAATGTCAGACCAAGGAGGATGATTCAGCATCAACATTATGAGAACATATGCAAATTGATGATAAATATTTCAAGCCATTTTGTGTTTATGCTTTATCTGAAATGCGTCAAATAAAATGAACCTTAGGCTTGAACTGGTCAAATAGGCGTTTCAAGTGGGGCTGTTTGGTAGTTACCAACTTGCCATCTCGATGCATATGTCACATGCCTACATTTTCTTCATTTAGTTTTAAAAAAACATTTGGTAGTTATCCATATGCATAATGTTCTTTAGCTAAGACCCAAACACCCTGGTCATTATGGCTTTATCAAGAAGAAAAAAAGAACCAAAAAAAGAGGAGTTGTCGAATACCTGTTAAGTGTCGACTGTTTCCGAGGAGTTGAGGTGTCCTTTCTATACATTTTGCATTCTAACTGGTTGCATGATACAAAGTTTAAATGGTGCCTTGGGATTTCGTCTGATGATTACATGCCGAGCCTTCTTGAAGAAGCGAGCTGAAGTATGGAATGTCATGGAGACCTATATTTGCCTGAATCGCTTTTCCCTACGGATAGCAGCCAATTGTAAGAACTGCTGCGAGTTGTAAATTCATGAACATCCTCATCGTCATGGCACATACTTAGTTTTAGCTCCAAATAATGTCATTTTCTGTGTATTTTGGAAAACTATCATTTGGAATCTCTTGAAACTTTGCAGCCTTCCCAATTCTTATGTCAGTGATATATGGTAAATATCTCTTTGTGGCAGTGTTGTAAAAAGCGGTTTAGGCGGCCGCCTAGGCGCTAGGCGGCCACCAACCGCCCCGCTTTTCACCAAATCGGCCAAGTTAGGCGTTTTGGTCAAAAGGCGGTCAACATCCCGCCTAGGCGGGTCAAATCGGGCTAGGCGGGTCAATAAATCGACCTATTTATGGTGTTTTGGCTATTTGATTTCCTTGATTTCCGGCGTTTACTTCAATTTTTTGGTGAACGGGAGGTTGAAGATGGAAAGGTTGAAAATTGAAGAAGTTAAAAGTCGGCTGTGATTAAAGTATTAAAGTTGTGACCTAGTTTTGTACTATACATCTTGGCTCACTAACAAAACTTTTACAATGGGCTTGGGCTTTAATAATAATAGACCAAAACACCATGATAATAACATATAATATTATTTTTACAACATGTCCATAACCTATATGATTAAAAATAATAAAAACATTAATAAAAGTATAAAAGATATACAAATTTTTCAGATTATATATCAATTAAATATTATATTTTGCATATTATACATCAATTATATATTAAATTGTAAAAATAATAATAAATATATATAAAATGTCAATCCGCCTAGGCTGCGCCTAGGTGGATTCCGAGCTCGAGGGTGGTCGACCGCCTAGCTACCGCCTAGCGATTTTTGCAACATTGCTTTGTGGTGTTGTCGTTCTCGCATATGTACCACTTTAATGATCGAAACAAAGTAGCTCTTGTTACCTGCGTTTGTATAAATCTGAATTGAAACTCCCTGCTAAAAAATGTTTATATTTATAGCTTTAGTCATTAGCTACACTTGAAGCAATATATAGAATTTACAAAAATGTATGTCGCAACATATTAACATGTAAATATATAGAATACACTTGTTTGATTTGGTAATGAACCAATGTTAGTTTCGCTTTATTTCGGTGTCGTAGTCCAGAATCTCATATTAACAATTGGAGCACAAAGCAGCAATATAAATGAAGGAGTGGAATACGATGAAGTATTTATTTCAAAGAATAATGTCTTTATTCCAACATTCAAAAAGGTTAAAAGGATACTAAAAACGCTTATTATGATGTACTTCAAACTAAATCAGGTACCAGGTTATAAATGACAATGTGTAACCTGTTGACATATTTAACTATAAGAAAGAAAGACTGAACAGAATTCTAAGCATTTGAGTATACCTAAATGACTTTAAATTTGTTGGTTGAATATGTTTGAGCCTTTTCGAGCAATATATGTTTATTTTGCCGTGTTACAAACCTATGATCACCGCCACTAATCTCAAAAATAGAATAACAATCCTAATCTTAAATTCATGGCTTGATTGACTTTGACTAATATGATAATCACACGATCACATTATTCTCCTGCTTTCATACTTGTTGTTCCTTAAGGGGTGTCACTATCAACAGAAGAGTATATTTGAAGCAAGTTTAAGTTTCAAGCGATGTGCATTGAGATTTTTAATGCCAATTGGATCTCTCCTATATTTAAACACAAACAACGATCAGTTTAGAAAGAAAATAAATCTCATTTTAATGTATTGCACATAATATTCCTTACAGAATCTTGTCTAGGGACTTAGTTGCCACTGGTTGAAAAAGCATATCGGGCACCAAATCTGCATAAGCATGTTAGCCCTAACTTTTATGCATCACATAGAACAAAAAAGTTTTTAATGTTTGCACAAACTGATAGATAGTCATATGGCTATGCATAGTAATGCAGTGTAACGTATACCTTTTCACGATTTGGGTGATGCTTCCACAAAGATGTATACCGATCATGGCCACAAACCTGTTGCAACTATACTGGAGACCAGATCAGTTAAAACAGACGTAGTTGCACCCGTTGTTTTAGAGAGTTGTTACCAACTTATTTTCTTTACCAGTGCTCTTTCCACAATTCTCAGGTATAGGTGGCAAAATGGGTAGAACCGGCAAGTGGCCAAAGGCTGACTTTTTTAGGTCAAACATAAAATCTTTTTTCATCCTTCATTCTTAAAAAAAATTATCCACATTTTGCCAAAAAAATATATTTAGAACAGCAACTTTTGTCAGATAAATTAAATGCTGATTTTCTTGTAATTTTTCTTTTTTTATCCTCTTGGGATAAATTTAAAACCCATACACCATTAGTAAGTATGTAGGTTAAAATGCCACTTCTACATTATGTATTACTAGAATTCTCAAATGAGTTCAGAATGATAACATAGCTTACATGAATCATGTGAACATCTCCTATGGTTGGTCTCTTTCTCTGAATAAGGATCCACACACCTTAGAGCATGCAAAAGAACCAATCAACCGGATTGACCTGCAATCGCACCAAAAACTTGTTTTAAATTTGGTGACAGTACGTTAAGTTGTTACAGACCTTATACTCATGAGAAAATGCTTATGTACCTTTTCTTATGCACACCCATAGTCTACAGGTCTTCAAAACAATTTTTGTTCCAAAGTCTAAAACGGCATCCGCTTTCTTTTTCTAGGGAGACCTGCTAAAAAAAGCCGAACGCGACTACTGCAATAAGAACCTTTCTTTTAGGCTGAAGCAAGGCTCAGACCAAGAAATACGGCGTTGTTCTCAGGGAACCAAAACGGCTGAAGCCACATGTATGACGTGGCTGCCTTGCCAGTTTAGGTATACCATGAAAGAACATGTCGTTAGTGATAGATGTCATCATCGCCTAAAGTAGAATACAACATACATTTCACTGTCATTCTTTGTAGCTCTCGTGGCACGCCATGGATAGCGTCAACGAAAGATATGATAATTGATATCCGGTTTTTATTTTCTACTTCTGAATCACCTGTATTAGGCAACCACTTTATCCCGACGATCTGATCCACCCACCACACAAAAATATAAACAGCAGTCTTTGAAACTTGTTGGCTCAAAGTTGCGATTGCAGGCCGGGATTAGAATGTACCTGACCCGCCATGGCTGCAAACACGTAGTCGTGTCTCCTCGCCAAGACACGTATAATAAACGCGTAAACGCTACACTATCTTCATCGCCTGTGTTTAAGTTAATCACAACCTCCTACCATTCAAAAACTGTGCTAATAAGCACATGTAAGCAACGAAAGAAAAACGTTTCAGTAATGAAAGCACTCAGAAACCACGTGTATAATAATCAACCGTTACCGCAGAATAACCAAATGGTGCGGTAAACATAAAAGCTTGGCCAGACTAACAACAGATTAAAAAGAGCACGCCCGCCATGGCTGCAACCATAAAAGGTCACCTCGCCAAGATACGGATGGTCTTACTTCAGAAAAGCACTCACTATCACAGCTTCTTACCATCGAAATCCACCTTGTACCCATATAACCTTAGTTACTGGGGGTTTTCGGGGTACATGTTAGTATTTTTCAAGAAAGCAAATGCACATTCTGGTCTACATTCTTCTGCATACATCTAACTTTGAAAAAGGTGGGTTAACCCGCAATGGCTGCAAGCTTATTAAGCTTGCGTCGCCACATAGATAAAAAAAAACGGATTAAAGGGTATCCGACCCGCCATGGCTGCTGCACGCACAATGTCGTGCTGCCCTGCCAAGATACGAGTCGTTTTCACCAGCCATAACAATTGTAAACAAATGCAAGCCAACATGAGTAAACCATCAACATAGGGTATCCAACCCGCCATGGCTGCAAACTCACTAAATCGGGAAATCCTGCCACACCAATTCACGGGTATGGCTGCAAAATAACCAAAGTGGGGAGATATGCCCTGCCAAGACAAAAGTCTAATTTCGCCCATTATTAAGTAATCTTTTTAATTTCATAAAACTGGAATCAGCTTAATTGAAATCTGAAAATTCCAATACAAACAACCGAATCATCAACTCAAACAGGAGATGTACCATGTTATATGAAACTTGTTAATTTTGTAGCAGAGAGCAGTACCGCTTCGGCAAAATGGCAACCAAATACCCAAAAATACAAACAATAACATCCCATCACCGAAACCATAACCATGAAACAAACCCCTTGCGCATCTATTTCTAGATAGAGAAGAAGAAAGATCTAGAGAGAGAGCTGAGAGAGGTGGGTGAGATAAGTGAGAGGTGGGTGAAAAAATAATGAGGCGGTGAAAAGGACACGTATTAGCAACGTGTTATAGTAATGAGTTCGGGTCGATTTTATAAAATAAAAAAATAATATCGGGTCGGGTGGGGGTGTTTAATGAGTGCATTAATAGCACATCGGGGGGATGATCTTCATGGTTAATAATATAAGGTATAATAAGGTTGAACTGTATGTGAGAAACAGATTATGTTTTCTCACTAAATTTTTCCATAGATCAATAAATATGTAAAAAAAATTTGGGTTAATTGTCTAAAAATGTATTATATTTGACACTTTTTGTCATTGTCTGTAGAGTATTATTTTCTTTGTCATTGTGACACCAAACTTTTGAATTCGTGCTATTGTGTGTACTTTGTGACCATTTTACCCTCACTTTTTCCAAATTTCAAAGGGTAAAATGGTCATTTTACATGCAAAAATAGCCACAAAATACACACAATAGCATGAATTCAAAACTTTGGTGTCACGATGGCAAAAAATATAGTACTCTACACACAATCATAAAAAGTGTAATACATTTTTTGGCAATTAACCCAAAAATTTACTACAAGAATATCATTGGCATATGCATCGTATTTCTCAATGATATTGTAATATATAGTAATTCTTTCTAGTTGTACGTAAAAATTAAAATCTATATTACCACGGATTTATTACTAGTTATATATAGAATTTTATATCTTTTTGTTTGATCTTTTAGACTCTATTGTAATTTATAAAAACAATAAATGTTCTCTTGTGATTACGTAAATTTACACTTAACTCTATGTAATTTATTTAAAATTAAACCACTAAAGTTTTATTAATTACCTCCTCTATTTTTAAGTATTTGTTTTTATAATTTTGACACATGTATTTTTATGTGTTTTTTTTCTCCATCAGATTTCTCCACCAAAATAATGCCAATTTTGAAAGTATTTAAGCTTTTTAATTAAACATATATTCAAAAATAATAATAAAATCATAGTGGAGCATACCTAATAAGGAAACATTCTTTTTTTTTAAATACGAAAGTCCCTACTTTTCGTTTTCCTTTACTAGGTAAAAGATATAATATGTTTCACAAAATAATTATTTAATGTTCGTTAGTTTAACCGTTAGACGTTATAAACTAACTAAATAATGTTAAATAAAAGGAGAAGGGTGTGGATGTCGGAAACCGAAACTTTCGGGACTCCTCCCTTATGGCTAGTCACTTAGACGGGACTAGAAAAAGGTGTTGGTTTTGGTAAACTTGAGGGGTTGATTGCTAATCTTGGTGGACAAGTTACTATGCTATATAAGCACCCTCTTTGATGAAAACCTACGACACAAAAATATACCCTAATAATCACACGCCTAATATTAAATGGAGAAAAAGTCTCACTATTCTTTTCCTTATTAATATTTTTTTTTGAACGGCGATTTATTAAAACACTAGCAAGGAGCTAGATCAAACAAGAACAATATAAGGGTTCTTAAGCCAATCGTCCCACTTGAACGCCGCTTTACATCTGAATTTACACCAATAAAAAAAACTAGAAACTAAATTATCAAATATCAGCGCCTTTTCAGGGATCTTCTTATCAAACAGAAGCTTGTTGCGAAAATTCCACATATACCACCACAAACCATAGTATACACTCTCAAGAACGCCTTTGAGATTGGATTGAATTCGAATAGAAACCAACCAAACTCGCCATTCCTCGTAAGAATTCACATCCGAATAGTCGATATTCCACCAAGAATATATCTTACGCATAATCTGTCTCACTACAACGCATTGAAAGAAAATATGGTTTGTCGATTCCACACCGGCATTACAAATGGGACAAACAATCGAATCAATATCCATTCCACGATGAGAGATATTAAAACGCGTTGGGAGCGCGTTAAATTTGACTTTCCAAGCTATGATATTCACCTTGATTGGCACGGATTTAACCCACCTAGTCGGCAAACTAACATCCTGAAACCGATTCCCATCAATCTCCTTTCGAATTGAAGCCACCGAAAAGACCCCATCACTTTCTAACGTCCAAACGTAACGATCTTCGCAAGGCACGAGAGTAGTCATCCGAGAAATCTCAGCCAAAGAGTTAAGTTGCATCTCTTCAATTCCACTTCTCGCTTTTCTTCAAAATGAGTTATCTAAACTTGACGCATTTAATTTCGAACTAACAGTAGCATTCTTATTCAACTCAATAGTGTTATTGCTATTATTGATAGCATATTACACGTCTAGCTCGAACAACTAAGGACCATACACTCGCAAAAGACCCATGACAAATACCAAAGGAAGCCATGGAACCACACAGTCCACCTAGGGAGTACCTTGCATGGCCAGGCATCGCCAATGACAAGCGTGTCCAAGAGGCCACTAGGACGGGATCTTATCCTAGCCAATATCTCAACAGACAATTCATGTCACTACCTCGAAAATGAGGTAGTGTTGTTAACCATGCACAAAACACATGCAAAGATCCATGTACTAAGCCATGAACATAACAAAACCAAGGAAGACTATAGAATACACGTTATCTAATCATACACACAATCATAACAAGAAATCTTAGAGAGAGAAAGAGTGGTTGGACACTTCTAGAGAGAAAAAAAAGAAAGAATATTATATTAATAAAATGACCAACACCCACTCCATGGGATGGAGAGGGTTTTATATCCTTACAAGAGTGGTCAACCATGGGCCTTTTGTGCCATGGGCTTGGCCCGATTAGCTTACATTTAATCATATGCTTAACTACGAGCTACAAAATACATTTTTTGAGTGACCGAGTCTTTTTCGTATTTCTAACAATCTCCCTCTAAGAGAGGTCACTCCATTTTGTAAAAACTTAAGCTTAGACTGCTATGTAGGTCGTTCGTCTTGCTCACAGTCTTGAATCTTTGTCTTTATCTTGTGATATGTGTAGTGATATTTTGACTTTAGGCTTGATCTTGTTCCTTTAGCTTAACTTGTATGTGATCTTGAGCTTCTTGAGATCATCAGTCATACATCATCTCTTTTCACCATCTTGTAATCTTTTGCCTTCTTGTGATCTTGTGACTTTCGGACCAACATGCTCATACATTTCTTTATCTTAAAAGCTTGCATAATCATCTTTCTTGACATTCTTTAACTTTAACACTTTGTGACTTCAAGGAAGACATGCAGTATCAGAGTAGCAGAAGTATTTTGAAACATGTACTTGAGCTTTCATATTATCTTTACATATGTCAGACGGGTGTTTGCATGTAGCTATGAATTCGACTCATCATCGGTTAACTGCTGCCGCCGTCGGGAAACCTACATGAATAGGTTAGTGATAAACAACATATATGGGCGAAAGTGTCTTTGTCACATCGTCGTATACGGTTGTCACAGTTCCCCGTTAATCAGTATAAATACTGCCTGTGATCAGGTAGAATTCAAAAGAATCTCCTTGATATGGTTTTGCAGCCGCACTAGCCGTTCTCATTACCGGAGCGTCTCAAAGCAGACAACACGGTATGAGTAAACCAGTGAGTTATTGTCTCGCCGATTGAATTAAAAATTGATTTGAAAATCAATCGATGTGTCACTTGCTAAAGTGGTTTTGAAACACATCGGGAGTTTTATGCATTTCAAAATTCGTCAACCATCAATTCATAGTCTGGGCCGAATAGATATCCAGTGTCACAAGTTTGATCCATATAGGATCTTATAAGTCACCTACCGCAGAGCTTGTTTGATGTTGGCTCTGGAAGGATTTCTATCGTCATTGTGAATACTTAAGTATCACTCTAATGTTTTGGCAAGACCACAAGGATAATGCGTAAGACTCTCAGTATATTACTTGATATCACAGTGTATAAATAACAAGCATATTTTGGATTAGTGTCCTAGTGAGATTTATGGATGATCTCTTTATGGCTCTAGACTCAACAGTGTACTTTGGTTTTAGTAATCGCAGGCTGGAGCAGACTGCCACCTTTTCAATATTAACTAACTCGGAGTGAGAAAGTTGATAGAAATGTGTTTATCTTCGTGAGAAATAAAACAAGAGTCTTTTGAGAGGCCTTGAGTGGCTACGGAGGGTTGTGCATTGCATCACTGGGTCCATGATGTCTATCTTCAATACCAGACAACAGCTTAGTGTTTCTGATAGCATATGTATTGACCCGGTTTCTGCCTAAGTATATGGAGGGCTTCTTTCTTTACACCCTTTATCCTTACATTTCTTTTTCATTCTTCAACCCCTTCAATTCATCACTATCACCTTGTTGGGTTTGTTCTAGTGTTAGCTCTGTCTTAGTCTGCATTATCCCCTTTCTTACTTTTACTCCTTTTGTATAATACCTAAGGACTTCTATTCTATCTAATTGAATGTCCCTGGATAGATCCCTCCAGTTCTGGCTGGATCATAGGAACGAATACCAATACTTAACCACCTTATAACTCCGATAAAAGTAAGTACATGATCGGTCTTTGGGTATTGTTCTCATTGCCTTAAAACCATTTTGGAAAAACTCAATCAAGGTACTGGTGATATAATATCAAAAACATTTGTACCTTGATAGTTTTAACTTTCAAAATTGCTCCCCCTGCATATGTGCATCGATATTCAAAAGTGTTTTGCACATACGAGGAAGAAGTTGCACTAGAGTCATTAAGATCACATATATTTTCTCCCCTATCAAAATGTTAAATCTCTTGATATATTGGATATCAATTGATTCAAATATGTTTGAAAAATGTTTTGGGGAGAAAAATGTTTTGATTATTATCAAGCCTTATTAGGAACATTTTAATGCCCCCCCCCTCAAATTATGAGGGTAGAATATAGTGTTAAGTACATATTTTGAAAGATTTTGATTTTAATGAAAAATTCATGAAAATTTATACTTAAAACATATATACTATAGCCTATACACTACTTATATACATATTCACAAGATTTGTTATTCGAGACATGACCTGAATGAGTAGAACCAAACATGATAGAGTCATATTGTCCACTGCAATAGTCTGATGTCAGTCTCATATACCCTTCCACCAACGAACTTCTCTAACACTGTTCTCAAGTTTAGTTTTGAGAAGGAAGTGAAAGAAAGTGACTGAAATCCAAAAATTATGATGTTCTCAAGATTTTTTGGAAAAAGAAAAGGAAAGGAGGAGGATGCAAATGAGAGGAGATTTTAATGGTTTTTCTTCAAAAGTCTTTCATCCCAAATATGGGCAGAAAGTGAAAGGAAGTAGAAATCCTTATAACTTTTTTCTATTTTCACCAAACAATCCCCTTTTCCTTTTTTTCGGCAATCTTTTATTGGTCATATATCACCAGATTCGAAATTGAAGGTTGTTCACATACATCTACATGCTATGATACATGTCTCTCAAACCCTAAACTTTCAGATCTATCATCATAATTTAAAGAAGCAGCTAAGTTTGAGTGGGCTTTAGGTTTCATTGATATAATGGGCCAATAAATGGATTTTGTTCAATATACGTCAATGGAAGATGGAGGTTATTGTAGATAAAAGTTTTGACCTTCTTTCACTTTCGTTTGTTATTATTTGAGCTTAAGAACATAAAATAAACAACACTTTTCTTCTTCTCCTCTCCACTCCTCTTTCTTCCCTTTACTTTACTTTACTTTTCCCTCATAACAAAACTTAAGAACAGAGCGTAAGCTTTTCTTGAACCATCTTTCCAACAAGAGGTTGTCAATCATTTGTACCATTTCATCAGTCCATTTTCTGATCTTTCTATGTCTAACTCTCTTTGGCATTGTTTGAACTCTCATTTCAAGTTTTGAAAGTCTTTGCTCAAACTTTAAGGACGACACAGATTCAGACACATTTGTAACTTGAGCTTGTGTGGTTAGTGGTGTGGGTGTTGATGTTGTCTTTTCAGTAACCATTGAGATAACAGTGTCAATGAGTGGAGTAATTTGAATAGGTGGGTCCTCTTGATTAATGGGAACATCCACCATTGACTGAATCTCATGTTTAGCAGATGACAAAGTTAAACTGGTTGTTTATTTCCAGCTTGTTTCTCTGCAACTTCTGCATCAGCTTTGTTTTCCTTAGCTTTATTTTCCTCATCATTGGAGACGTCTTGAACTTCATAATCAGATCAAGAAAGTGAGTTGTTTGAGCTACCAGAATTGTCCTTTGGCTCATCGGGAACCTCTAGAATAATACCAGATCCTTCACTTGGAAAGTTGTTGAATTCTGTAGTTAAGCGTGCTTCTTCTTCTTTCAGACACTTCCATAGCTTCCCCCCAAACCAGCAATCCTTTCTTGAGTTAATTCAAGAATACCCGCATGAAGAAATCTTGATGGATAAATCCCAAATACTCGAAGTACCTAATTTATCCCTTTTAAAAAGTCAAAACCGTATCATCAAAGTTACTTAATTCCCTAATGTTTGCATTTCTCTCTTAAGGATAGTGATTGTATAAATTGTAACACCAAAGTCAACTAAGTCCCGGATGTAGACAATTAAACCCTCTAAGTAGTCGAAATGATAACACCATAATCAACTAAGTCTTGGATGTATACATTTCTTCTTGCAGGATACTGACTATCTAAAGGAATCATCATACCTATGTGTACCTCTTTTATCAAATATTTCTACTTCTTTAAGAATACGCTTAGTGATTAACCGGTCGGGGAAACATTAAGTAAATCAGAAACATATCATCAACTTCAAGGTTTCTAAAACTACGTAATTATTTCTAAACAATCCTAAGCCTTTTAAAACTATGAGGTGTTGGCAATCTTGGTCATCTGTAGTTTTAAGCCTAAGTCACTAACCTTGAAATTATATTTAAGCCCCTAAAGTTATTAACTTATGACAATTAAAGCCCTTGGAGTTGAAAAATAAATTAACTCCCCCTGAAATTATTATACGTTAAGTTAAAACTCTTTCCATATAATTACCGTGACTTGTTGAAGATAATTCGAAAACACTTTCTCCCCCTCGAACAAAGACCCGTATCATATTTAAAGATCTATCGTATTTGTTTGAGTGGTCGAAATTTCTTGAAAATCTGTTTGATATGTCGAAAACTAATTCTGATTTGATTAGAACACTTTTTCAAATGGTTAACCCGAACATGATATGTAAAATCAATATTTTTGAGAAAAATCGTTTGGGTTATAAATCTTCTACCAATGGCAACCTAGGTTCTTCTAGTTGCAAGTTAAAAAGCGTAAGTTCTTAAGTACCATAATTTGCATTCTAAACCCTAAAGGTTGAAACAAATAACATCTAAGGCCTAAATGAGTTAAAATTAATTAACTCTCCTTTGAATATTAATTCGTTATTGTCCAAAACCTTTTTCATTTATTTCTTGATGAATTTTGAAAGATCATTTTGAAAGAATTATTAGCACATTTCTCCCCTCAAATAATGTCTTGTTTTCTATTTAAAGAGTTGTAGACATTGTTTGAGTGGTAGAAAATTCTTTAATTTTTTTTTCCATATGAGAAACTGAGATGACTGATTTGTTTTTGAAAGACAACACCAACTAAAATAAATGCACTGACATGTACACTTATTTTATAGAAAGCCCGGGTTGTGTAGCAAATTATACAAAAGCCTTTACATGATTATTAAGTAGATCATGCCCGAGAAACCTTAATTCCCGTTGTGAAGTCAAGTTTTCTTTTTGACGAAATACTTTCCTTTAAGATGAAGATCAGGTTGCAGTCTGAAATAACTGCAAGCCAATGACATGTTTTTGAAAACATTTAGAACTTCTGCTCGAACTTTATTTACAACTTCATATAATTATTGAATGATATTTCTAAAGCCATATATATTATCGATTTTCAGAAGATATGTCATGAAAAACATATTTTTGTATTTTCTGATTTTTTTAATTTCTATTTTCTTTTTATAGGTTTTATATTTTTCTATTTTCTTTTTCATAAAAAATCTATTCTAAAAAATGGAAAATCTTTTGTGTTTTTATGATTTTATATATTTACATAGGATACAAGAAGAGATTCCACCAATACTCTTCTGCTTATTCTGCCAGTCTTTTTAGAGTTTCAGGAGACACACTTCTCATTCCAAGCTTGTTGATAAAAATTCTAGTCTTTCTCGTCCCAATGCCTTGGTAAAGATGTCTGCCAGCTGATATGTTGTTTTGACGAAGTAGAGCTCAACCACACCATTTTCCACTTGTTGCTTGATGAAATGGTATCTGATGTCAATATGCTTGGATCTTGAATGTTGGACGTTGTTACAACATAAAGCAATGGCACTTTTGTTATCTCAATACAAATGAATTTTGTTGAATCCAAGGCCATAGTCTGTCAGTTATGATCGTATCCAAAGTATTTGAGCACAACATCCGTATAAGGCAATGTATTCAGCTTCGGTACTGGATATGGTTGTGCTCTTCTATTTCTTAGACGACCAACTGACTAATCTTTTACCCAAAAGCTTCATATCGACCACATGTACTTGTGATAACCGGTGATTTTCCTAGGTCATAGTATTACAAAATACCATGACTGCATATCTACATACTACGATTTCATTGGATTTATATGGCAAAACTCATAAGTTGACTTTTGTTGACTTCTATTTCGATAAATGGTTACGGTTTAACCGACTGACAAATATCAAATTTCTATACGAATGAGTCAATTTTGATTCAAATTTCTATTTTATAAATGACTACAGTCACATACAATCACTTACCGGGAAATCTTCTCGCACACAGCGAAAAATGTCACACAACGCGTACCGGCACAGAAATAAGTTAAATTATGTCCAGATACCTTGAGTCACTCTAATAAACTTATTTTATTAAGTTATTTCATATTTCTTGATAACGTTTGTATAAAATGCGAATTTACGGGTTACGCTTAGAGTTAACGGAAAACGAAAAACTACACAAAACTTAAATCAAGTCCGATACTAAACAGAAACACGATAACTTTAAATCGATTTCTTTTAACATTCTTAAGACATCTAAACGTATTTATAACATACGCTTAATTTCTAGAAAACTTTTAGGTAACGTTTAATCACGAACTAAGCTCGTTAGTCATCCCGACACAAGACAAAAGAAACTAGGAACCCTCATAGGATTCTTTGACCGGTTTGGACCACAAGGGAACCACAAGGCATGTTTTTAGGAACTTTGTCTAGTGCATGCATCTTATATTGTCCCATTTGATTTCAAAAGCACACATAACTATGGATGTATCAAATCACTTAACAAATGAACAAGTAAGAAAGTTTAGAGAGAGAAAGTGAGTTGTAGCACTTAGAGAGAGAAAGGAAAGGAAATTGTATTATATGAGAACCAAATGAACAACCAACCCTCTCCAGGGTATAGAGAGGGGTATTTATACCTTGCTTAGCCGGTCACACATAAGGTTGTCCTATGTTGACCCGGTTAGCTTGGTAAGTTTCCAAATATTGTTGCTACGAGCTATACTATTACATATTGGTAGTGACCGAGTCTTTTTTTGATTTATAACAATCTCCCCCTAAGGGAGGTCACTCTAATTTACAAAATCTTAAGCTCTACATTCTATGAATGTATTTAATCTTTGCTTGTAGTTTTGTTTTCATAATCTTTATCTTGTGAATCTTGATGTAGTAATCTTTAGAATTTTAGGCTTTAGCTTGTATCTTTATCTTGACTTGTATGTAATCTTGAGCTTTTTGAGATCATCAACCAAACATAATCTCTTTTTGCCATCTTGTAATCTTTGCCTTCTTGTGATCTTCTGACTTTTGGACCGACATGATCATACTATTCTTGATGTTGAAAGCTTGTGTAACCATTTCTCTTGAAATTCTTTAACTTTAACACTTTGTCACTTTATGGAGGACGTGCGGTATCATAGTAGCAGAAATTTCTTGAAATTCTTTAACTTTAATACTTCGTCACTTCAAGAAAGATGTACAGTTTCAGAGTAGTGAAAGTCTTGAAACATGTACTTGAGCTTTCATGATGTCTTTACTTATGTTGGTCGAGTATGAGCATGTGGTATTGACTTCGACTTGTCATCGGGTAACTGCTGCCGCTATCAGGAAATCTGCATATATGGGTTAGTGATAAACAACATATATGGATGAAAGTGGCTTTGTCACTTCGTCGAATATGGTTGTAATAACCACGGTTCCCCGTTAATCAGTATAAATACTGCCTGTGATCAGGTAGAATTCTGAAGAATCTCATTGACAGGGTTTCACAGCTGTACTAGCCGTTCTCATTACCGGAGCATCTCAAAGCAGACAACACGGTAAGAGTGAACCGGTAAGTTACTATCTTCCCGATTAAGTCGTCAATACGTGTTCAGCTTTCCTATGTCCAGATACCCTTGTGGGGCTTCCCATGGACATAAGATTGAAAATTGATTTAGGAAAATCAGTCGGTGTGTTAAGATGCAAATGGTTTTTATAACACACCAACAATTTTATCCTTTTCAAAATTTATCCGTCAATTCATAAGCTGGACCGAATCGATATCCAGTATCACAAGTTTGATCCTTATAGGATCTCACAAGTCACCTACCACAGAGCTTGTTGGATGTTGGCCCTGGAAGGATTTCCATCGTCACTGTGAATACTTTTTAGACAATCACAAGGATAATGCGTAGGACTCTTGATAATTTCTTGTTTTCACATTGTGTGAATTAGCAAGCATATTTCGGATAAGTTTTCTAATGAGATTTATGGATGATCTCTTTTATGGCTCTAGACTCGATAGTACACTTTGGTTTTTAGTAATCGGAGGCAGGAGCAGACCGCCACCTTTTCAATACCAACTAGCTCGGAGTGAGAAAGTCGATAGAAATGTGTTTAATCTCCGTGAGAAATGAAACAAGAGTCTTTTGAGAGACCTTGAGTGGCTGGGAAGGGTTGTGCATTGCATCACTGGGTCCATGATGACTATCTTCAATACTAGACAACAACTTAGTGTTTCTAATAGCATATGTATTGACCCGGTTTCTGCCTAAGTGTAAGGAGGGCTTCTTTCTTTTCACCCTTTATCTTAACTTTTCTTTTTAATTCTTCAACCCCTTCAATTCTTACCAAGACTTCATCACTTACACCTTGTTGGGTTTGTTCTAGTGTCAGCTCTGTCTTAGTCTGCATTATTCCCTTTTCTCACTTTACTCTTTTTTTCATCATACCTAAGGACTTCTATTCTAACTAATGGAACATCCCTGGGTAGACCCCTTCGATTCTGGTTGGATCATGGGAACGAATACCTAATCTTAACCACCTTATAACTCCAATTAATTACAAACATGGTTGGTCTTTTGGTATTGTTCTCAGCCTTAAAACCATTAGATATGCTCTCCCTCAACATGTGCATCGATATTCGAAAATGTTTAGCACATGAAGGGTGAAGCTTGCACTTGATTCCTTAAAATCACATCTTTAGCCATATATTTTAATCATGTTTTCTTCCCTTATCAAAAATGTTAAATCTCTTGATATTTTAGATATCAATTGATTCAAATATTAATGCTTTCAGGGAAAAAAGTTCCAATTAATAACAAGCTGTATTAGGAACATATTAATGCCCCTCTTAATTTATGAGGGTATTATATATATAGTATTGAGTACGTTAATTTAAAAAAAAATTGAATTTATTCAAAAAATCTAGAAAATTCATACTCAAACACTATTTATATTGCCTACAATTATAAGTTTATACTGCATATTCATAATATTCACAAGATAAGATTTTGAGATTGGACCTGACGATTATGTGGTGCGCGTCATAAGTTTGTAGTCCATCTCGAGTTCCCGTGCACCAACCAATCTTTTAAGATTCCGAATGATCATTCTTTCACGCATCTGCTTATCAATCAACTCAACCATAAGTTCTGACCTTTTTCTGTCAATAGCCGTCTACTTTCTCCTTGGCATCTCCTTAATGTATTCCAGACGAAAATCACGTACTCTATGATGAAGCTCATCCCGCACTTTCTTGAGCGTCCCGTCCGAGAACATGTATAGCTCATCAGCCCACATCACTCTTTTCTATTTTATCAGATCTTCACAGATTACCCCTGGCAGTTTGTGAGATAGAGTGTAGAGTTCTTTGAATTCTATTTCTGGAAAGGTCTGTTGAGGTGGAGTGATGTTGAGTTTCTTCTAGTAACTCTTTACACCAAGCTGTAAATCCTCGACACGTTTCCTGATGACAAGACTTCTTGTGAACATACGAAGAGCCACAATAAAGTCAATATATCGCTGTCAGTGAGGTGGAATAGCTTGTGTTGAACATCAAGAAGCAACATGTCTTTAATGTCATTCAGGTGTAGATCCATGAAATCACCTTCTTTAAACTTATAGAACTGATGGTCAGCTCTTTTCACCACAATTTCTTCCAGATGACCATATCCGTGCAATTTCTTGACACTTACACTCTTTACCTCCAGAATTTTCTTAGTGGAATACACATTATGCTTGGAGAACTTGTTCAGCTGAGATATGTGCCATAGCTTACGCCCTTCACCCTAATGTTTGATCCATTTCAACGCATCTTTGTCATACCCCATTTTGGTAGGACTCCAAAGCGTAGGAACCATGTCTTCAATCCCTTCAATCTCATACCGAGCTGGTTTGGTCTTCGTGATCGACGTAGTATACGTCCTTTCCAAATTTAGAAGATTTCATATGTTCCAGGTCATTGTTGAAGAAGTAATCAGCAGCAACGGTTAGATAGCATGAGTGACCTTGTAAGGGAAGTGGTTTAGACAAGTCAAAGGGGGTAGCGATCTCTTTCCAGATTATTCCAATTAAGCTTGTCGGTTAATGCATTGAATCACTCTTAGAAGTGGTACTCTAGTTCTATGCTGCTAGAACACGTGCCTTTTAATAGATTATAAGCAGGTCCTAACAAGATATCTTGAGTAAGATTATCAATTTTAAGTCAATTCAACACATACTTGGAGAAATAAATTGGGGTAGCCATGAGGTCGTTAAATGTGAGATGATCCTTTGTAGCAAAGACCATTTGATTAAACCAAGGCTGTTCAGGTTGATCAAGTACAACCTGACACTTGTTCCATTCCTGATCAGGAGTAGGAGGCCTTGGAGGTTGCGTGAACCATTCTGGATTCGGAGTCTTGGCTGTCTTGGATTTAGAAGCATCTTGTGGTTGATCATCATCATGAACCACATCATCACCCGCATAATCCATAACCACCACAGCAATAGGTTCTTTAACTGGTTCCTTTACCAAAGCAGACTTATTAGTTTTAGAGCCTTTAGATGGAGCTTTACCTTTTGGGGTTTCCTTGGTGGTGGATGGCTTCTTGGAAGACTTTGACTCCTTGGTTCTTCTCCTCTTTGTCTTATTATCCTGGTTTAGTCTAGCTGGAGGGTCTTCATCATCATCATCTTCATCATCATCATGCTTTCTTGTTAGAAACAAGAAAAGTATCGGTCACTTCCAAGTTGTAATAGTCTTAGCCCGTAGTTTGTTATATGATTAGTCTAGTAAGCTAGTCTGGCCCAAGGCCCATGGAAAGCCCGCTAAGGCCCATGGCCGGCCTTGTTTTGTAGCATATATACCCTCTCCATGCCTTGGAGAGGGTGGTTGGTTGTTTTATTTCTTATTTCACACACATAATAATATTATCATCTTTCTCTCTCTAGAAACTTTCCAACCCACTTCTCTCTCTAGTTCTTGTATAATATCAAAGATTACTAGTATGCTTCAATTGGTATCAAGAGCCATGGAGTGGTGTGTTTAGTTTTTGTGTTTGTCTTTTGATTTATGTTCAAAACCTTTACAATGAGCAAAATCTTGATTTAAATTTTTTTGGCTTAAAAACCTTAAAGTTGTTATTTTTCTTGTTCCTATAGGGTTAGTAATACTAGTTGTACAAGATTTTTTGCAAAAAACCAATAAAAAATGTGTCTTTTTGAGTTTTGAAAATTTGGGTTTCGTCTCAGTTACAACCGAACTAGTCCTTGTATGTTGGAACCGATCTAGAAGATCGACGAGTTAACCGAGCCAGTGGAAAATCTAGTTGGTTTTTGTTGGAACCGACGAGTTGGTTTAGTTGAACCGAACGTGTGTTTTAGTTGTAAACCGTACGAGTTGTTTTAGTTGGAAACTGAGCAGTTGTTTTAGTTGTAACGAACAGTTGTTTTAGTTGGAAACCGAAACTAGTGAACCGAACTAGTTTACTTCTTTGACAACCGAACTAGTGAACCGAACCAGTGGAACCGATCTAGTTTGTTTGTGTTGGTAACCAATACTATGTTACAGAACCAGTTGAACAGATTAGTTTGTTTGTGTTGGGATCCGAACTAGCTAATCAACCAATGGAAACGAACTATTCTTTCTGTTTGAAAACCCGAACTAGATAACCCTTGAACCAGTGGAACCAAAACTAACCGAACCAGTGGAACCGAACTAGTTTTTGTTTGATAACCGAACTAGATAACCGAACCAGTGAAAACCGAACTAGTCAAAACCTATCAACTCAAATTTCTAAATTATACGGTTATTTCTTTGACTTGTAAAATCCCGTGAAACATTAACTTGTTTTCCCGGTTTTGTCGAGAATTGTAAAATCCCGTGTAGTTTCAAGAATTATTTCAAGACTCAACAACCACACATTCAAACACAATTTCTTTCTACCACCGATCGATCAATTAGTAATCTTTTTGATACCACGTTATCAATGACGACTCTTGCTGATAAATCACTTCTCTCGGGTGGTGACAATAAACCACCGATGCTTGAAAAACATTTGTATGATTCATGGAAAAGCAGAATGGAACTTTATATGATGAATAGACCACATGGTAGAATGATCCTTGCTTCCGTTGAGAAAGGTCCACTCGTCTGGCCATCAATCACAGTGGATGGTGTAACAAGACTTAAGGAATATACTGAGCTCACCCCTGCAGAAGCCATTCAAGCTGATTGTGACATCAAAGCAATTAATATCATTCTCCAAGGCCTTCCAACAGAAATTTATGCTCTTGTGAGTCAACATCGTGTAGCCAAGGATCTTTGGGAGAAGATTAAACTGCTCATGCAAGGAACGTCGTTAACAAAGCAAGAACGAGAGTGTAAGTTGTACGATGAATTTGATAAGTTCACTTACAAGAAAAGAGAGTCGTTACACGAGTACTACTTGAGATTCACACTGCTACTTAATGATATGAACATCTACCAGATGCCATTGGAGCAATTTCAAATTAATACCAAGTTTCTGAACACACTTCCTGATGAATGGAGCAAATTCGTTACTGATGTTAAGTTGGTCAAAGACTTGCATACTACCAATGTTGATCAGCTTCATGCTTACTTGGAACAACATGAACGACATGCAAATGAAGTTCGTTTGATGCATGAACGTAACTCCGATCCTCTTGCTTTAGTTGCATCTCACCAAATAACACAGTCACCTTATCAAACTCATCAACACACTTACCAAAACACTCAACTTCAACCACCAGCTTCAACATATCCATCTCCACAGTATGGTTCACCTTATCAGTCTCAACAATACTCAACTCATCAATCATCAACACCTCTTTCAGTAACTTATCCATCCAATGATTTTCAATCATCAATTCACCACAACGTTTATTCTCCATCATCATCCATCCCTTAATTGGAATATCCTCCCCAAATTAACTAACAATCTGAATTTTCCTAACAAGACTCTAGTCTAATTGTTCCAGTGTTCCAGAAAGGTGATGATCCTATTGATGCCATCAACCATATGATGTCGTTTTTTACTGCAGTTGTCACCTCCCATTATCCCACTACCAAAAATCAGCTAAGAAACTCGTCTAACCCTAGGCAACAAGCTACCATCAATAATGGAAGAGTGACACTACAACCAATTCAGGGGAGACAAACTTCTTTTGATGCGGGTACTTCAAGGACTTACACTCCAGGAGCAAGTAGAAGCAATTTTGGAAAATAGAAGACGGTTATTTGCTACAACTGCAAAGGGGAAGGTCACATGTCCAGACAGTGCACCAAACCAAAGAGAAAAAGGGATGATTCGTGGTTTAAGGAGAAAGTGTTGCTGGTACAAGCTCAAGCACGTGGTCAAATTCTGAATGAGGAGGAACTAGATTTTTGACAGATCCAGATATTCCTGAAGGTTAAAGCACACAGACTGTCATTACTCACAATACTGCTTATCAAGCTGATGATTTGGATGCATATGACTCTGATTGTGACAAACTCAACTCTGCCAAAGTTGCTCTCATGGCGAATTTATCTCATTATGGTTCAGATGCTCTTGCTGAGGTACACAATCATGATAATATGAATAATAATGTGGTAAATCAAGCTGTACAGGTAATGCCGTCTTCTCAACAGTCGAATGTTGTGAATCATTCAAAGACTGAAATAACCAGTGATAGCAATATCATTCCTTATTCTAAGTATGTGATTGAATCACAACAAGCAACTGTTCAGAAGTCTAACTCCTCTGCACAACAAGATGATTTGATATTATTTGTGATTGAACAGCTTAAAACTCAAGTAGCTAATTGTACCAAGACTAATCTGGAAAATAAAAGTGTCAATGATACATTAACTGCTGAGCTTAAAAGATATAAGGAACAAGTTAAAGTTTTGAAAGAAGGACAAAATGTTGACTTAAACATTAAGGAGTAAGGAAAGATTCATACAATGTGCACATCGTAGAGTATTGATCTTCTTAAACAAACGCTTTTAAAACATTTAAAAGAAAAGAAATCTTTTATACAAACGTTACTATCTAAAAAATGATTTTAAAGAAAGAAGAATCTAGGAACATTGATAGAGAAATAACTCTAGAAAAGCAGATCAAACATCTAGATAATATTTTTTTAAAAAGAGATCCATTGCACAAACTGTTACATATTGCGAAACCTCAGTTTTTCTATGATAATACCACTAAACAAGCTCTAGGTTTTCAAAATCTCTTCTATCTGCAAAAAGCTCAGCAGTCGAAACCAAAGCTATATGTTAGTGATATTATTGTTCAAACTAATCCTATTGTGATTCCTAACTCAGAAGAAATCTTAGCACTTGCTGAAGAGAGTCGTTCCAAAATGCTTTTAAAACATAAGTATAATATGATAAAAGCAAGTTGATACCACACCGATAGATTATGCTGCTCTTAACCAACTTTATAAAGATTTTTCAACACGATTTGTTCCACAAACTGAATTATCTGCTGAACAAGCCTTTTGGTCTCAGAATTCTGTAAATTCTTCAGAACCCACACTTTCTATTAGACCCACCAATGTTGAGGTTCCAAAAGAACTTCCTAAAGTCAGCATGGTTAACACGAGTTTGAAGAAACTTAAACACCATCTTGCTAACTTTGATATGGTAGTCAAAGAAAGGACCACACCCACAGCTATCTCTAAGGGTTGGTGGGGTTTCGAACACATAAAAGCTTGTTTTAGGGATGAAATAATTCCATTTGTAAAAGCTCTGAAGGACTTATTTAGACATACAACCACATAGTTGAGAGATACCTATTTTGATGGATTAAATATCCTGATCAAACCTAGCCAAAATTCTTGGTATATTGAGAAGTGTCAAAACATCAAATTTTGCTGACTAACGTTATCAACGTCATGTTCAAAACCGGTTTATTAAATCTTAAATCTTTGTCTTGATCACATGATCGATTAACACAAATCGAATCTCGGGACGAGATTCCTTTAAGGGGTAGGTACTGTAACAACCGGCAATTTTTGGAATTTTAAATTACTACTTTACTCTTTGACTTTTTGGGTCGGACTTGACTTTTTGACTTTTTGACTTTTTACGGTCACATAATAACGATTACCGCGTAGCCGGTAAATTTTTGAAACATATTTAAATAATAAATCATATTTATTATTACTCATCTCTCATTTACACGTTTATTTTTCCAACTTATTTGAAACGAAAACGAGAAGACATCTCGCAAATTTTGAAAACCGCGTACAACGCGTACCGACACGAAAATAATTTAATTATATTAAATTATCACTTTTTATTAAATAAAAGTATTTAATAAATTATTTATCATGTTTGTAACATTTCTCATTTTCAGGTCATTTACGACTTTAATTATTCCATTATTTATTTTTAGAGTTTTGCGCGTTTGCTTTTAATTATTATCGTATAGTTAAATCGCGTAAACTAAAAATCAACGTTCAACGTAAACGGACACCAAACAAATTAAAGTTTACATCAAGCAAGTGTTATATGATTATTAGGAGTATAATTTATAACTTTTCATAATTTATTTTTGTTGGTTACGTAAAACGCTTACGTTTCGCAATAAATTACATTCGGACATACCCGGAAGCACCTTTACCCATCTACACTCAAACAAATACCCACTTTTATACCCAATACCCAAAATTAACTTATTTTATTTATGTATAACTCCTCAAAACCGGATCCTAGCTTATAAGACATAAAACAAATCCATAAACCCATAAAACTTTAACTTTACAACTAAGAACTCTTACAACTTGTACTCAAACCCCTATTTTCCATAAATTGGCTTGTCAAGGTACAAGGGACCTTGTTGAGCCGTGAGTTATGCCTAGGGAGGAGGAGAAGAGTTCTTACAACCTTGTACCCAAACCATTTGCTCCCATGGTTTCCATTTGAAGTAGTTTAGGGTTTCCTAAGTACTATATAAAGCAAGGCAAGTATCTAGTAAACATTTACACTCCCTAAACAAATTACCAAAGCACACAACTCTCTCTAAATCATACCTAAACCCACGACACCCTTTTTACAATTAGGGTTTCATATATCTTTGATTTTCTAAGGTATTCCAAGTGTACTAGTACTCATTCTAAGACCATCTAAGGTTACTCAAGGTTTTTGCAAGCTTGGATTTGGGTTTGACAAGGATTAATCAAGAAAACATATCTAGGGTTTTCTTGATTAGGGTTTTGGATTTGGAAGCTTGGTTAGGGTTTTTATCTTGTGTTCATCATCCTACTCATCTTATATAAGGTCTATTTAAAGTATTCCATGTTCATTCATTCATTATCTTATGTGTACATACTTGTTATATATGTTAAACACCACCTAGATTCATTTTTGTGATACATGAAGTATTTTAAAGCTTATATAATCTGAATTTCATGTTGTATGGGATGAAATGATACTTGAAATAAAGGTACATGCTTGGTATAAGTGTTAAATAATTTATAAGAATGAATTACAAATTAAATGGTGTTGAAGGTTTATTTACAAGTTGATGTGTAAAAGATCACAAAGACATGGATTCCATTTGGACAAGTGTTATGGAGTTTTAGAGGACTTAATATATGTAAGAAATATGGTATAATACTTTGTAAAATAATGGTGCAAAGTTCCTAAATGAAAGTAATTATAAAACTAGTTTTATTAATCATAAACCCTAATTAACTTTTAATACCTACTGTTTGGATTCGACATTAAACCCATACATTTTATATTTTATTAAATTAGTACTCTTCACAAGGATCGTAAGCATGTAAAGAACTTGAAAAACGGATTTATAACGAAGAAGATATGACGTTTACGAGTTTACGTTAATTAATCGTATAAAAGTGATTTTATAAAAGTTATTTTATACAAATACTTTCTGTTTCAGATCTGGTATATAAAAATAAATATTTTATAAACATAGTACACTTCATGACGAATCCAAGGACATAAGAAACTCGAGAAACGGAATTAAAATGAACAAGTTATGTATTTTATAAGTTATATAAAATAATACATAAAAACACGGTTTTTTATGAACTGTTTATGAAACCAGTAAATGTTACTGTTCATCAAAGTGGTTTAATTTTTTATAAATAATGATAGTAATGATAGATTTTCTCAATACGCCAGTCGTGGACAACAAGAAACGTATAAAACGAAGTCAAAACGATAAAGATATGAGGTTTTTAAAAAATCATCGCACGCACTATTTTTACTTATTTATTACATATTATTTATAAAACAATTAAATTAATAATGGAAATATCCATTAAGTAAACCAATAAAAAAAAACATTAAATCATATAATTTTACAAATAAACATTGGTAATGAAACAACATATTTCTTTACGGTATCAAGACATATACTTTTAATTAAAACAAGTACGGGTTTAATATTTAATTTCAAACTTTTAATTTTATTAAAAACTAATTAGGAGATGGTTGTGTGGGCTTTATAAACCTGTAATGAGCTTTCTTTAATATCTAATACATTATACTCAATCTCGGCCTATAATAACTTAGGTTGCATTCGGAATGACGAGACGATTCACTTATATGATTTTAAGATAATCAATCATTCACTTACGGTGAGTTCATAAACCAGCCCCGCGCTTTCTTTTACAATTAAATATTGTTTTTACCAACTTTGAGCGGGTGGAAAACATGCATCATTTACATTTGGTGATGCAAGTACCCTTTACAGTTATCGAAGTTGGCCTAAGTAGCTAAACAACCCTATTGCCCACACTATCATGAACTGTCAATTTGGAGCTAGTTAGCGAGTGCAAGTTATGAATAGATCTATTTGGGATTGACATCCCCGTTCGGGTGTAGTAGCGCCACACTATTTTCGAATTGTACTGAAACAACCGAATAGTATACATGATCCGAAACCATTTTGATGTTTGTGGGTTTTGAACATCTACACGGGCACATTATGGTGCCATTAATTTGCATACATAATGTCGAGTTCGTGTCATAACTTAGTGAACTTTCGTAATATACTATATGAGATATATATTTGTTACAAGTCTTACATTGGAAATCATGCGGTCCTATTTTATACATTTATTAAACCTGCGAATTTCAATTTGGAAATCTTGTGGTCCTACTTTATACATTTACTAAACCTGTGAATTCACCAACTTTATGTTGACGTTTTAAAGCATGTTTTTCTCAGGTCAATAAGGTACGAGAAACAAGGATACATTGGTGGTCACCATTTTGGAGTCATTACTATAAAGATTTGGATGCATTACATTTTGGGAATATTTGTTATGTCTTAAAATCTTTACTTTTCATGGATGAACTATTTAAGCTTCGGCTATTGTAACAAACAAGTCTATTTAATCCAATGTATCAATTTTAAACGACTCATATAGAGGTCGTTCTCATATCTTGTGCTATTGATCTATGAAGTAACACTCTCTGACCCTTATTCCGCTGCGACCCATTTTGGGGGTGTTACAGATTGGCATCAAGAGCCTAGGTTATAGAGAACCAGGTCAAATGTTTTTACTTGGACTATAACCATTTTCAAACATTGCATCATACAAAAGTTTTTCACAGGACACATACACTATTGAGTTGCATTAGTTGGTTATGCTATATGCCTTCATGATCTGTATACATGTTTATATTATACTACATATATACTATGCTGGTCTTATATAATATACTTATATAAGTTTATTTATCTTTCTGCAGTCATGTCTTCTGCATCATCCGCTGTCACCTACACATCTGTCTACACTGATTCCGAGCCAGGGAGAGTCTTTTGGGGAGCTGATGAGGAGCTATCTGATGGAGGTTCTCCACGAGTCATCGTATACGGATACGATGGACTCCCCATGCAGCCAGTAGCCCCACCATCTCCTGACTATGTGCCCGGACCTGAGCACCCACCATCTCCCGATTACGTGCCCGGTCCTGAGCACCCACCTTCACCTGTCGAGATACCATATGTACCTGAGCCGGAGTACCCCGAGTACCTAGTACCATCCGATGCTGAGGCACCCTTGGAGGACCAGCCTCTACCTACTGATGCCTCACCTACTGCCTTATCACCAGGCTATGTGGCGGACTCTGACCCGGATGAGGATCCGGAGGAGGACCCCGAGGAGGATCATGCTGACTATCCTGCTGATGGAGGGGATGGTGATGATGAGCCCTCTGATGATGATGATGATGATACTGATGATGAGGAGGAGGAGCCCTCTGAGGACGAGGATGATGACGAGGAGGAGGAGGAGCACCTAGCTCTGGCCGACTCTTCTGCCGCACCTGTTGCTGACCCTATTCCCTTAGCTGGGGATACAGAGGCATTTGAGACTGATGAGTCTGCACCTACACCTAGATCAGCTGCATCACCACCCTTATTACTTCTATCTACTTCCCACAGGACTGATGTTCTCGAGGCTGAGATGCCACCTTGGAAGAGAGCTTGTTTTACTACTCCCGCTCCCGAATTCGAGATCGAGGAGAGTTCAACAGATGGTGCCGCGAGACGGCCAAGGCCTACTCCAGAGGCCGACGCTTGGGATGAGATTGTTGAGACCATGATGGAGATAGCACCGACCACCTTGGAAGGGGTCAACCAGAGAGTGACGAAGCTTGATACTCCTGTTAGGCAGAGGACTGAGGAGTTTCAGGTGCGATTTGAGGAGGCATATGATGAACGAGCTTACTTGAGAGCCCGAGTCAACACACTATTCAAAGATAGACCATACCACCGCCACACAACTTTGGCTTTGGATAGAGAGGCTGTATATGCTCGTATAGCATGGACTGGTTCTAAGGAGAGGAGTACAACTATAGAGGCACATGTTAGGACACTAGAGGCACAAGTTGCCACATTGATTGCTCAAACCACATACTTCAGACTCAGTTGACTACAACACTTGGACGTATTAAGACACTAGAGGCTAGAGACCCAGAGCCCCAGGATGGCCCAGCTGAGGCTCTGCAGAGTAAGCTGTGTTAGTCATGTATCATTTGTTAGCTATCACTGTAGTAGCTATTTGTTTTAGGGTTACTCCCATCTAATAGGCTGTAGGGGACTCTTGTTTGATATTTTTAGCTATCATTGTTATGGCGTGTTAATGTATTTATGGGTGATCCCCAGCTAACACTGCCTTAGGTCCATATTTTCACTTTTGTATCTCATTGTACTGAACATGTTGTAATCAGGGCCATCATGTATGATTATCGATGTTGTTATGAATGGATGTTGATTTATTTATATCGTTGTTAATTTCACTTTCAGTTGTATATTTCACTGTGGGTTGTGATCTCATTTTATTTATTATGCATATGTCATGTTGCGTTTATAATTGTATGATAATTGACGTTTGTTTTATATTTCTTACGATTTTTGAAGAAAATGCCACCAAAAGAAGACTAACGTAGGGCAAACCACGGCCCACTATGACGCTTCCTACCACAAATGTCACTGATGCTCAACTCCAAGCTTAATTGTTCAAGGCCATTGCTGCTGCATGAACAGAACGTGATGCATGAAGAGTAGAGATCGGCGATAACATCCATGGTTCAGGGAACCGGCGGAGAAGGCAAGTGCTCCACTACTCAATGACGAATACCAACTTACATGATTTCTTGACAGCGCCAGCCTATGAATTTAAATTTCAAAGGCACTGAAGGAGTCGTTGGCCTGACCCAATGGGCAGAAAAGATGGAATCTGTTTTCCTTATCAGCAACTGTGCTATTACAAATCAGGTTAAGTTTGCATCTTGTACTCTCCAAGGAAGTGCCTTGACGTGGTGGAACTCACACGTAAGGGCTGTCGGACAAGATGTTGCATATACAATGCCATGGACGGCTTTGAAAAGGATGATAACAGATAAATATTGCCCCAGGGGCGAGATCAAAAAGCTGGAATCTGAGTATTGGAACTTAAAGGTGAGAGGTACCGATTTGATGACTTACAATCAACGATTCCAAGAGTTGGCACTCATGTGTGATAGAATGTTCCCTGAGGAATCAGCTAAAGTGGAAAGGTATGTCGGTGGTCTTCCCGA
Organism: Tanacetum coccineum; assembly: GCA_026074375.1. NCBI lineage: Eukaryota > Viridiplantae > Streptophyta > Magnoliopsida > Asterales > Asteraceae > Tanacetum > Tanacetum coccineum. The sequence goes on from BQNB010010106.1 coordinate 32,753, forward strand.
CATGATTCATGGCAGTGTTAAGGCATCAAAGCCTCAGTCAATGCAAGAGGCAATTGAATTTGCTACTGAAATGATGGACAAAAAGATGCTCACTGCAGCTGAACGTCAAGCAGAGAATAAGAGGAAATTTGAAGATACTTCAAGGAACAACCAAAACCAACAACAACCATTCAAAAGAAATAATGTGGCACGGGCTTACACTGCTGGGCCTGGAGATAAGAAGCCTTATGGAGGAACCAAACCTCTATGTACCAAGTGCAATTATCACCACGATGGGCCATGTACTCAAAAGTGCACTAACTGCAAAAAGATTGGCCACTCGGCCCGTGACTGTAAAGGTCGACCTACTGCTAACAACAACAATAACAACAACAACAACAATAACCAGAGAACCCAAGGGACAAATCCACGAGGCATCACTTGCTTTGAGTGTGGAGTCCAAGGTCACTTCAGGAGTGACTGCCAAAAGCTGAAGAATAGAAATCAAGGAAATTGGGCCGGGAATGGGAATGCTGTAGTAAGAGCTTATGTTGTGGGCTCTGCTGGAACCAACCCGAACTCTAATGTTGTCACGGGTACGTTCCTCCTAAATAATCGTTATGCTTCAATTTTATTTGATACGGGTGCCGATAGAAATTTCATATCTACCGCATTTAGTTCTTTGATTGATATCATCCCAACTACTCCAGACCATGGTTATGACGTCGAGTTACACTTATACGAGGTTGCACTCTAAACTTTCTAAATCATTAATTCAACATCGACTTGATGCCCGTAGAGATGGGTAGTTTTGACGTCTTTATCGGTATGGACTGGTTAGCTAAATATCATGCCGTAATTGTTTGTGATGAGAAACTCGTTCGTGTTCCCTTTGGAGACAAGATTTTAATTTTTCATGGTGACGAAAGCAACAACTGTCACGAGTCCCGATTAAACATCATCTCGTCCACCAAAACACAAAGGTATTTGCTAAAGGGATGTCCTATCTTTTTGGCACATGTTACTACGAAATAGGCGGAAGACAAGTCGAAGGAGAAGCAACTTGATGACGTACCAATAGTTCAAGACTTTCTCGAAGTTTTTCCCAAGGACTTGCCGGGTATTCCACCAACCCGCCAAGTGGAATTTCAAATCGATTTGATACCTGGTGCTGCGCCGGTAGCACGGGCACCTTATCGATTGGCTCCGTCCGAGATGAAAGAATTGTCGGACCAACTAAAAGAACTTTCCGACAAAGGATTTATAAGACCCAGTTCCTCACCTTGGGGAGCTCCGGTCTTGTTTGTCAAGAAGAAGGATGGATCATTCTGGATGTGCATTGATTACTGGGAATTGAATAAGCTGAAGGTGAAGAACCATTATCCGCTTCCAAGGATTGATGATTTGTTCGATCAACTACAAGGTTCGAGTGTCTACTTAAAGATCGACCTAAGGTCAGGTTATCATCAACTAAGGGTTCGTGAAGAAGATATTCCAAAGACCGCATTCAGAACTCGATATGGACATTAAGAATTTCAAGTTATGCCATTTGGTTTGACTAACGCACATGCTGTATTATGGATCTCATGAATCGGGTGTGCAAGCCATATCTGGATAAATTCGTGATTGTCTTTATTGATGATATTCTGATATACTCGAGGAACAAGCAAAAGCATGAAGAACACCTCAAGTTAATCTTGAAGTTGCTTAAGAAGGAGCAGTTGTATGCCAAATTCTCTAAATGCGAATTCTGGATTCCTAAGTACAGTTCCTTGGTCACGTGATTGACAGTCAGGGTATTCACGTAGATCCCGCCAAGATTGAATCCGTTAAAGATTGGGCATCTCCTAAGTCTGCAATGGAGATTCATCAATTTTTGGGTCTAGGAGGCTACTACCGAAGATTCACTGAAGGATTCTCAAAGATCGCCAAGCCAATGACCAAGCTCACTCAAAAGAAGGTCAAGTTTGATTGGGGTGACAAGGCAGAGACAGCTTTTTAATTGATAAAGCATAAGTTGTGTAGTGCACCAATTCTAGCTTTACCCGAAGGAAATGAAGACTTTATCATTTACTGTGATGCTTCGATCAAAGGGTTGGGCGATGTGCTAATGCAGAGAGAAAAGGTGATTGCTTATGCATCACGACAACTAAAGATTAATGAGAAAAATTACACCACTCATGATTTGGAGTTAGGCGCAGTAGTATTCGCTCTAAAGATTTGGAGGCATTATCTGTACGAGACAAAATGTATAGTGTTCACCGACCACAAAAGTTTACAACACATCCTTGATCAGAAAGAATTAAACATGAGACAACGCCATTGGTTGGAATTGCTTAGTGATTACGACTGTGAAATCCGTTATCACCCGGGAAAAGCAAATGTAGTGGCTGACGCATTGACCAGAAAAGAACGAATAAAGCCATTACGGGTTCGGGCCTTAGTTATGACTATTGGTTTGGACCTTCCCAAGCAGAATTTAGAGGCTCAGATTGAGGCAAGAAAACCAGAAAACCTCGAGTCTGAAGACGTAAGAGGTATGTTGATTGAAAATTCGAAGGACCAAGAAAAGCCCAAGAAGGAGAAGTTGGAACCGCGTGCGGACGGGACATTGTGTCTAAACAATAGAAGTTGGTTGCCGTACTATGGTGACCTAAGGACTCTGATTATGCATGAGTCTCACAAGTCGAAATATTCTGTTCATCCGGGTTCTGATAAAATGTACCAAGACATGAAGCAACTATACTGGTGGCCTAACATGAAAGCTGACATTGCCACCTATGTTAGCAAGTGTTTGACGTGTTTAAGAGTCAAAGCCGAACACCAAAAACCATCTGGCTTATTGGTACAACCAGAGATTCCTCAATGGAAGTGGGACAATATCACCATGGATTTTGTCACCAAACTCCCAAGGACGCAAAGTGGAAACGACACCATATGGGTAATTGTAGACCGACTCACTAAGTTTGCACACTTTTTACCGATGAGGGAAACTGACCCTATGGACAAACTAGCAAGACTGTACTTGAAAGAAGTGGTCACAAAGCATGGAATACCAGTCTCAATCATTTGTGATCGTGACCCTCGGTTTGCGTCAAATTTCTGGAGGTCATTTCAGAAGGCTATGGGTACTCGGCTGGATATGAGTACGGCATACCATCCGGAGACTGATGGACAAAGCGAAAGAACCATTCAAACATTAGAAGATATGTTACGCGCTTGCGTGATAGACTTTGGGAATGGTTGGGAAAGACACTTACCGCTGATCGAATTTTCGTACAACAATAGTTATCATGCTAGTATTAAAGCTGCCCCATTCGAGGCACTTTATGGTCGGAAGTGCCGATCACCTATTTGTTGGGCCGAGGTCGGAGACGCTCAGCTCACCGGTCCAGAACTTATTCATGAAACAACCGAGAAGATTGTCCAAATCAAACAAAGGATTCAAGCCGCTCGTGATCGCCAGAAAAGCTACGCCGATGTAAGGCGTAAGCCTTTAGAATTTCAAATTGGTGACCGAGTGATGCTAAAGGTATCGCCTTGGAAAGGGGTCGTACGTTTTGGCAAACGGGGGAAGTTGAACCCGAGATATATTAGACCTTTCAAGGTGTTAGCCAAAGTGGGAACCGTTGCTTATAGACTCGAACTACCTCAACAGTTAAGCAGGGTTCATAGCACGTTTCATGTATCCAATCTAAAGAAGTGTTTATCTGACGAGCCATTGGCAGTTCCGTTAGATGAAATACACATTGATGATAAACTCCGCTTCGTTGAAGAACCGGTAGAGATTATGGATCGTGAAGTCAAGCGATTAAAGCGAAACCGTATTCCCATCATCAAAGTTCGATGGAACTCCAGGAGAGGCCCTGAGTTCACCTGGGAACGTGAAGACCAATTTCAGAAGAAGTATCCGCACCTTTTTGCTAAACCCGTACCTTCGTCAAGTGTCGCGACTTGAGCCTTGGGGACAAGGCTCTTCTAACGGGTGGAGACTGTAACATTTCTCATTTTCAGGTCATTTACGACTTTAATTATTCCATTATTTATTTTTAGAGTTTTGCGCGTTTGCTTTTAATTATTATCGTATAGTTAAATCGCGTAAACTAAAAATCAATGTTCAACGTAAACGGACACCAAACAAATTAAAGTTTACATCAAGCAAGTGTTATATGATTATTAGGAGTATAATTTATAACTTTTCATAATTTATTTTTGTTGGTTACGTAAAACGCTTACGTTTCGCAATAAATTACATTCGGACATACCCGGAAGCACCTTTACCCATCTACACTCAAACAAATACCCACTTTTATACCCAATACCCAAAATTAACTTATTTTATCTAGTTATAACTCCTAAAACCAGACCTAAGTGTTTGCACAAGAAATAAATACAAAACACCCCACTAACTCTTCCATTTTATATCATAAACCTTACATGAATGTACCTTAAGCACATGTATCTAGAAATTGGCTTGTCAAAGAGTACCTTCCCCCCCTTTGTGCCGTGAGTTTGCATAGGGAGGAGGAGAGCTCTTTGCTCTTGTCCTTTAAACCACCTTCATCCCATGGTTTCCCTTTTAGTGGTTTAGGGTTTCAAGCATGCTATAAAAGGAAGGTCCCATGACTACTAACTCATACTCTTTCATGCAAGCAAATTAAATCACACAAACTCTCCCTATTTTATCAAAACCCACGGCACCCTTTTTATAATTAGGGTTTCATATATCTTTGATTTTCTAAGGTATTCCAAGTGTATTAGCATTCATTCTAAGGTCATCTAAGGTTACTCAAGGTGTTAACAAGCTTGGATTCGGGTTTAACAAGGATTAATCAAGAAAACATAATTAGGGTTTTCTTGATTAGGGTTTTGATTTTGGAAGCTTGGTTAGGGTTTATATCTTGTGTTCTTCATCCTACACATCTACTTTAAGGTCTATTTAAAGTATTCAATATTCATTCATTCATTATCTTTTATATACATACTTGTTATATATGTTAGTCACCACCTAGAATTATTTATGTGTTATATAAGGTACTTAAGACCTTACTAAATTCGAATCTTATGTTGTATGTAGTAAAATGATACTTGAAATAAAGGAACATGCGTAGTAAAAGTGTTAAATAAATTATGTGAATGATTTACAAATTTAATGGTGTTGAAAGTTTATTCACAAACTTATGTATCAAAAGATCACAAGGACATGGATTTCATTTGAACAAGTGTTATGGACTATTAGAGGACTTATTATATGTATGACACATGTTAGAAAACTTGGTAAAATAATGGTGCAAGGTTCCTAAATAAAAGTAATTATGAAACTTACTTTATTAATCAAAAACCCTAATTAACTTTTATAAACCTACTGTTGGAATTCGACATTTAACTTAGACATTTTATATTTTATTAAAATAGTACTCCTCACAAGGATCGTGAGCATGTAAGGAACTTGAAAAACGGATTTATAACGAAAAAGATATGACATTTACAAGTTTACGATAATTACACGTATAAAAGTAATTTTATAAAAGTTATTTTATACACATACCTACTGTTTCGGATCTGAACTATAAAAATAAATATTTTGTAAACCTAGTACTTTTCATGACGAATCCAAGGGCGTAAGAAACTCGAGAAACGGAATTAAAATGAACAAGTTATGATTTTTACAAGTTATATATGATTAATTATATAAAAACAGTTTTTAAGAACTGTTATGAACAGTGAATATTACTGTTCATCAGGGGTTTAATTTTTATAAATATGATATTTTGATAAATTTCCTTAATACGAATCCACGGACATAAAGAAACGTATAAAACGGAGTCAAAACGATAAAGATATGAGGTTTTAAAATCACGCGCACTATTTTTACTTTTATACATTATTTTTATAAAACAATTAAATTAATAATGAAGTATCATTATGTAATTCAATAAAAACATTTAATCATATATGTTAGGAATATTGTATTCATAGTTACTACTGGTAGCATATTAGTTACTCCTGGTAGATTAGTCATTACTATTGGTAAAACGATAAAGATATGAGGTTTTAAAATCGCGCGCACTATTTTTACTTTTATACATTATTTTTATAAAACAATTAAATTAATAATGAAATATCATTATGTAACCAATAAAAACATTAAATCATATATTTTTACAAATGATACATTGGTAAATAAAAATAACATTTTTCTTTACGGGTACAAGTACATATACTTTTATTTAACAAAGTACGGGTTAATTATTAATTTAACTTTTAAAGATTTAATAAAAACTATTAGGTGGTGGTGTGACTATATAACATGTGATGCTTTATTTATATATAATACATTATACTCATACGGCCTATAATTAATTAGGTTGCATTCGGATTGCCGAGACGATTCACTTATTTGATTTAGATAATCAATCATTCACTTACGGTGAGTTCATAGCCCCGCTTTTATACAATTATATTGTTTTACAACTTTGGGGTGAGAAACATGCATTGTTTTACGTTTGGACGCAAGTACTCTTTTAAACAAATTACGAGTTGGCCTAAGTAGCTAAACCCACTATTGCCCACTATCATGAACTGTCAATTGCTAGTTAGCGAGCGCGAATGTTATGAATAGATCTATTTGGGATTGACATCCCCGTTCGGGTGAGTAGCTCTCACTAGTTTTGGAGGTCCGAAACACGAATGTATACATGTCGGAACAATTTGGATGTTGCGGGTTTAAACATCTACACGGGCCCATTATTTGCATTAAATTGCATACATAGATGTCGAGCTTCGGTGTCATGAGCTTAGCGCACTTCGTAATTACTTTTATGATATTGTATTCGTTACTTATCACAATTTTAGAAATCTTGCGGTCCTACTTTATACATTTATTAAACCTGTGAATTCACCAACTTTATGTTGACGTTTTAAAGCATGTTTTTCTCAGGTCAATAAGGTACGAGAAACAAGGATACATTGGTGGTCACCATTTTGGAGTCATTACTATAAAGATTTGGGTGCATTACATTTTGGAAATAGCTGTTATGTTTTAAAATCTTTACTTTTCATGGATGAACAATTTAAGCTTCGGGCTATTGTACCAAACAAGTTTATTTAATCTAATGTATCAATTTTAAACGACTCATATAGAGGTCGTTCTCATATCTTGTGTTGTTGATCTATGAAGTAACACTCTCTGACCCTTATTTCACTGTGACCCATTTTGGGGGTGTTGCAGATTGGCATAAGAGCCTAGGTTATAGAGAACCAGGTCAAATGATTTTACTTGGACTATAACCGTTTTCACAAACATTGCATCATACAAAAGTTTTTTTTAGGACACATACACTATTGAGTTGCATTTGTTAATTATACTAAATGCTTACGTAATTTATATACGTACATACCTTATCATATATATATATACCTACCCTACCTTGCGTATATTTTACACTTGTTTATATAAGAGTTATTATATAAATACTAGAGCATCTCTTAGGACAAAGTATGCTATAAACTCGTATGTCCTAAACATTATCTAGACATTAATCTATCTTATATAATATTATACCATCACTCATTCATACCATCGCCCATTCATACCATGATGCATGCCATTTCGCCATGTCACGTTTATCTTACATACTATACTTACATAAAGCCCTGAATTGTCACAACGCCACGACCACACCTTGTCCTACATTTTTCTTTCTTGCTACTACTACACCACGTGCCAAAGTATTCACTCCGTTTGTCATCATATCTGATTCTAACAATGAGAGTACTACCTCACCCATGAGACCCGTACCACCGTCACCTACCGATATCCACTACTTTCATCAGATTTACCACCTTCATCTCGTAAGAGATCTAGACCACTCTCTCCATCACTACCACCACCACAGCATATTAAGCCACTTGGGGATAACATATAGGCTAGCATCTGGAACCCTGAGAGGCACTCTGGCCCATGGACAGCTAGATTAGTCAGTGTAGCTCCATTTGTATTGTATCCCACTAAACTTGAGTAACACTCGGTTGGTAGCATTAATGAAAAGCTTGTACTCTTTTATTCAGGTAAAACGATGTATTAAGTATTAATCTACATTGTTGGTTATGAACATGCTACTGTATGATGTCGATTTATTCATGCCATGGTTGCTCTCACCTTATACCTCTGCATGACGTGATCTCACCTTATATATATGTTGTGATCAGGGAGTGTCATGATTTTACCTTGGATGAAATCTCACATACATTTTATTCCGTGCGACCTTCAGGAAACAATGACAACCATAAAGCAAGGGATGAGTTTTGCGGAATTCGAACAGATTATAGCCCAGCGAGTGGCTAATGCTATCGAGACTATTGTTATCTATGAGACAAAGACCCGCATGGCTCGCGAGTCAACGAACCAGATCAAACAACAGGAAGGAAAGATAGCAGAGGATACTAACGACAAGAGGAAGTGGAAAGATGACCACAAGGGAAGCTCTAGCCAACAACAAAACAAAGAGAACTAAGCTGATTAAGCACATGCTATCGACGAGACAACAGAAAGGTATGCCTGGAAAAAACACCATTGTGTAACAAAGTGCATGTTTCACCACACTGGATTGTGTACAGGAAAAGTTGGGAAATTGCAAACGTTGGGTCACCAAAAAACTAGAATTGTAGGACCCCAGGTCCTCAGAGTAAAACAAAAGCCCCTCAGCGACAAAAACAGAAGCTAAGTTATTCTGTTATTATGTGTGGAATACTTAGGACATTTAAGAGTGATGTTCAAGGTGGAAATTTCAGAAACGTGTAAAACGAGTTACAGAAAGAAAAAGCTCTCAAAGGAGGCTCAAGGTGTCGTAGCAATTAATTCCATGCTTAAAGAGCAAACCCTTCGTAGTTGCCTAGTGAACCCTTAAGCGGAATCTTCGTAACTTTTATTCCAATAGGAAATTGTTAATTGTACCTTTCTTTTGAATTTCGTTGTACGGTGGATGATTTAAATTATTATCAAAGTATTGATATTATGAAAACTTCATCAATTTTATTTCAAGTCCTATGTATTCATACAAACCACTTACTAAAACATCTGATTTTATGATACACAGCACTATCACATCGCTAAAATATTTTAGCTATCCCTCATACCTATTACCTTGGTCAATTTTCAACACATATTTGTAATCCATTCATAAACAATTTGTTACCTCTCGCATGTCCGTTATCTCCTTACAATTACATTATGAACTGTCACGTGATTCCTTTGGAAACTATTTTGGTATCATCTCATAAACAATTTTAGTGTCGTCTCATAAACAAAGCCGATGCCATTTAACAAACTACCTGGTTATCGATTAATAAACTATCATTTTATAAACCATTTTCCTATCATTGGCAAACTGTTTTACCATCGTTCGATAAACTAAAGTTCTATAAACTATTCCATAGTCGCCTTGTAAACAATTCCACTATTGTAATAATCGGTCTTACTATCATAAATAAATCAGTTCACTATCGAGTTATAAATACGCATTTTATAAATTATTTTACTATCGCTTTGAAAACTATTTTACTGTTGTAATATGCTATTTTACTATCATCTAATAAGATACCACCTTATTAACTATGTTCTTACCATCACATAAACCATTTTACTGTTACCTAATAACCTATTTGGGTATTACCAAAAAAAAAAATGTTTTACCATCACCTTATAAAACTTTTGCCAACATTTATAAATTATTGCACTTGTGTTTTATAAACAAATTTACCATCACTTGTAAACCACTCAACTAATACTTTGTAAACTAAAGACTAGTTCGTCATTACCTTATAAACAAGGTTACTATCATTATTTTTTTCAATTCCCTCACCATCATCTTATGAAGTACCTTCTTGATATCATATATACTATTTTCCAAACATCTTAAAAGATTCGTATACTTATCACTTTATGAATTACCTTGTCCTTACCTTATGAAACCATTTTTCATCACTAAATTACTTTTTTGTCATCCATAGTAATCTAGCTATAGTCTTAAATAAATCCACATTACGATATTCTCGCAAACCATTTTATTTTCATTCTATCAACAACCATACATCCACCTTGCGAATTATTTTGGCATCTTATAAAACTCTTTGATACTTATTTATGCATAACATAATTTTGACGAAAATGAGCATCGCATCGTTAGCCCTTAAATATACATAGCCTGATCACCTATGTATAATTCAGGAAGGACCATGCCATGCTAAGAATAGTCATCATAAAACTTTTGTCAACAACTAATTTCCAATTTATATCAAGTTTTGTGTACGTATTCATATAAACGTGTTTGACACAAGAACTAAGTTAGTAATCATAGCAACTAAGAAGACCCTTACGCCATCTCAATGTTGAAAGTCAACAATATCTTACACTAAATCCTGTCTCGAAAAGCCAAGACGCATCATTAGTTTCCCTAGGACAATTCGCCATCAAATTGCTCGCTATTAGAGAATTTACTGAATCGCCCACCCAACGTTGACAAAATGCCATGAAACTTAGTCTTTGTAAGGCCATCATAGGTATGAAGTCCGTTATCACCCTAGAGAGGAGAACGTTATAACTAACGCTTTAAGTCGAAAGGAATGGATAAGACCATTAGGGTTTAAACCTTAATCACCACAATAAATTTGAAACTTAAACGATTAAGTTGAGACAACTAAGGAGGAAAATACCGAGGATGAAAAATCTTGGGTGGCGTATACGAGGATCGAGTGTCTACTCGGAGATCGACCTGAGATCGGGTTAGTATCAACTAAGGGTTCGGGAAGAAGACATTTCAAAGGGACATTGTTCACAAAACTCGATATGGACATTATGAATTTCAAGTTATGCCGTTTGGTTTGACTAACACACCTGCTGCATTTATGTATCTCATGAATCGGGTGTGCAAACTATATTTGGATAATTTCGTGATTGTCCTTATTGACGATATTCTGATATACTCGAAAGAGAAAGCAAGAGCATGAAGAACATCACAACTTAACCTTGGAGATGCTTAAGGAGGAACAGTTGTATGACCCCCCCCCCCCCCCCTAAAACTCTCTAAATGAGAAATTTGGATTCCTAAAATACAGTTCCTTGTTCACGAGATGGACAGTCAAGGTGTTCACCTGGATCCCACCAAAATCGAATCTATTAAAGAAAGGGGCATCTCCTAAAATTGCAACGGAGATTCATCACTTTTTAGATTTTGCTGGTTATTACCAAAGATTCATTAAGGGATTCCCAAAGATCGCCAAGTCAATAGCCAAGCTTACTCAAAAAAAAAGGGGTCAAGTTTGATTAGGGTGACAAAGAAGAAGTAGCTTTTCAGTCGATAAAGCAGAAGTTGGGACCGCGTGCAGACGAAAAATTGTGTTTGAATAACAGGACTTGGTTGCCGTACTATGGTGATCTAAGGATTCTGAATATGCATGAGTTGTACAAGTCAAAATATTATGTTCATCCGGATCCCGATAATATGTACCAAGACATGAAGTAATCATACTGGTGGCCTAACATGAGAGCCGATATTGCTACCCACGTTAGCAAGTGTTCGACCTGTTTAAAGGTGAAAACGGAACACCAAAAGCCATCTGGCTGGTTGGTATAACCAGAGATTCCTTAATGGAAGTGGGACAATATCACCATGGGTTTTGTCACCAAACTCCCAAAGACGCAAAGAGGAAACGATACCATTTGGGTGATTGTTGACCGACTTACTAAGCCTGCAATCATTTCGCCGATAAGAGAAACATATTCATGGGAGAAAATTGTTCAAGGAATGTACCTACAAGAGTAGTCACGAGACATGGGACACATGTCATAATCATTGGTGATCGTGACCCTAGATTCGCATCAAACTTCTAGAGATCACTTCAGAAGGCTTTGGGCACTAGCTTGGATATGAGTACTGCGTACCATTCGCAAACTAACGGACAAAGCGAGAGGACTATCCAAAATCTCGAGGATACGCTACGTGCTTATGTGATCAACTTTGGAAATGGTTGGGTTAAACATTTGCCACTAGTTGAGTTTTCTTACAACAATAGTTATCACGCCAGCACCAAGGGTACACAATTTGAACCACTTTATGGTCGAAAGTATCGTTCACCTGTTGTTGGGCCAAGGTTGGAGAAGTTTAACTCGTCGGTCCATAAATAGTTCAAGAGACAACCGAGAAGATTGTCCAAATAAAGCAAAGAATTCAAGCCACTCGAGATCGCCAGAAGAGTTACGCCGATGTAAGGCGTAAGCCTTTAGAATTTCAAGTTGGTGATCGAGTAATGCTAAAGGTTTCACCTTGGAAAGGGGTCGTACGTTTTGGCAAACGGGGGAAATTAAACCCGAGATATATTGGACCTTTCAAGGTGTTAGCCAAAGTGGTAACCGTTGCTTATAGACTCGAACTACCTCAGCAGTTAAGCAGGGCTCATAGCACGTTTCATGTATCCAACCTAAATAAGTGTTTACCCGACGAGCCATTGGCAATTCCGTTAGATGAAATACACATTGATGATAAACTCCGCTTCGTTGAAGAACCAGTAGAGATTATGGATCATGAAGTCAAGAGGTTAAAGCGAAGCCGTATTCCCATCATCAAAGTTCAATGGAACTCCAGGAGAGGTCATGAGTTCACATGGGAACGTGAAGATCAGTTCCGGGAAAAGTATCCGCACCTCTTCACAAAAACCGCACCCTCGACAAGTGCCACATCTTGAGCCTTGCGGACAAGGCTCCGTTAACGGGGGAAGACTGTAACAATCCATTATTTCAGGTCATTTCCTGACTCAATTAATTCCATTATTTATTTTTAGAGTTTTACGCGTTCGCTTTTAATTATTATCTTATAGTTAAATCGTGTAAACTAAAAATCAACGTTCAATGTAAACGGACACCAAACCAATTAAAGTTTACATCAAGCAAGTGTTATATGATTATTAGGAGTATAATTTATAACTTTTCATAATTTATTTTTGTTGGTTACATAAAACGCTTACATTTCGCAATAAATTACATCCGGTCATACCCGGAAGCACCTTTACCCATCCACACTCAAACAAATACCCACTTTTATACCCAATACCCAAAATTAACTTATTTTATTTATTTATAACCCCTCAAAACTGGATCCTGGATTATAAGACATAAAACAAATTCATAAACCCATAAAACTTTAACTTTACAACTAAGAACTCTTACAACTTGTACTCCAGCCCCTATTTTCCATAAATTGGCTTGCCAAGGTACAAGGACCCTTGTGGAGCCGTTTGCGTTTTTCACATAGGGAGAGGAGAGGAGTTCTTACAAACTGTACCCAAACCACTTCATTACCATGGTTCATTTTTGGTAGTTATTGGTATCCTAGTTACTATATAAAGAGGTATACACACTAGTAAACATTTACACTCTTTATCTTAAAAAAATACTAAAGCACACCACTCTCTCTAAAACATACCAAAACCCACGGCACCCTTTTCACAATTAGGGTTTTATACATCTTTGATTTTCCAAGGTATTCCAAGTGTACTAGCATTCATTCTAAGATCATCTAAGGTTACTCAAGGTATTAGCAAGCTTGGATTTGGGTTTAATAAGGATTAATCAAGAAAACATATCTAGGGTTTTCTTGATTAGGGTTTTGATTTTGGAAGCTTGGTTAGGGTTTTTGTCTTGTGTTCATCATCCTACTCATCTTCTATAAGGTCTATTTGAAGCATTTCACTGTTTAATCATTTATTATTCTTTTGTATAATACTTTTATATATGATAGACACCCACCTGAATGATTTTTGTTATTATTCAGGTATTTAAGAGCTTATTAAAAACGAATTTGATGTTGTATGTTTTTTTTTTTTTTGTAAAAAAATACTTTAAATGAAGGTACATGCTTGGTATAAATGTCAAATAAATTATAAGAATGAATTACAAATTAAATGGTGTTGAAGGTTTATTTACAAGTTGATGTGTAAAAGATCACAAGGACATGGATTCCATTTGGTCAAGTGTTATGGACATGTAAAGGACTTAATATATGTAAGATATATGGTATAATACTTGGTAAAATAATGGTGCAAAGTTCCTAAATGAAAGTAATTATAAAACTAGTTTTATTAATCATAAACCCTAATTAACTTTTAAATACCTACTGTTTGGATTCGACATTAAACCCATACATTTTATATTTTATTAAATTAGTACTCTTCACAAGGACCGTAAGCTTGTAAAGAACTCGAAAAACGGATTTATAACGAAGAAGATATGACATTTACGAGTTTACGTTAATTAATCGTATAAAAGTGAGTTTATAAAAGTTATTTTATATAAGAACTTCCTGTCTCAGATTTGATCTATAAATTTTAATATTTTATGAACATATTACATTTCATGACGAATCCAAGGGCATAAGAAACTCGAGAAACGAAATTAAAATGAACAAGTTATGCTTTAAACAAGTTACGTATAATTAATCTTATAAAAACAGTTTTTATAAACTGTGATGAACAGTAAAAGTTACTGTTCATCAGAAGTTTGATTTTTATAAATGTGATATTTTGATAAATTTTCTTAATACGAAGCCGTGGACATAAGAAACGTATAAAACAGAGTCAAAACGGATAAGGTATGTAGGTTTTAAATCGTCACCGCGGCACTATTTACTTTTTACATTCTTTTATAAAACAATTAAATTAATAATGAAATATCATTATGTAACCAATAAAAACATTAAGTCATATATTTTTACAAATGATACATTGGTAAATAAAAATAACATTTTTCTTTACGGGTACAAGTACATATACTTTTATTTAACAAAGTACGGGTTAATTATTAATTTAACTTTTAAAGATTTAATAAAAACTATTAGGTGGTGGTGTGACTATATAACATGTGATGCTTTATTTATATATAATACATTATACTCATACGGCCTATAATTAATTAGGTTGCATTCGGATTGCCGAGACGATTCACTTATTTGATTTAGATAATCAATCATTCACTTACGGTGAGTTCATAGCCCCGCTTTTATACAATTATATTGTTTTACAACTTTGGGGTGAGAAACATGCATTGTTTTACGTTTGGACGCAAGTACTCTTTTAAACAAATTACGAGTTGGCCTAAGTAGCTAAACCCACTATTGCCCACTATCATGAACTGTCAATTGCTAGTTAGCGAGCGCGAATGTTATGAATAGATCTATTTGGGATTGACATCCCCGTTCGGGTGAGTAGCTCTCACTAGTTTTGGAGGTCCGAAACACGAATGTATACATGTCGGAACAATTTGGATGTTGCGGGTTTAAACATCTACACGGGCCCATTATTTGCATTAAATTGCATACATAGATGTCGAGCTTCGGTGTCATGAGCTTAGCGCACTTCGTAATTACTTTTATGATATTGTATTCGTTACTTATCAAAATTTCAGAAATCTTGCGGTCCTACTTTATACATTTATTAAACCTGTGATTTCACCTTCTTTATGTTGATGTTTTAAAGAATGTTTTTCTCAGGTCAATAAGGTACGAGAAACAAGGATACATTGGTGGTCACCATTTTGGAGTCGTTACTATAAAGATTTGGGTGCATTATATTTTGGAAAAAGCTGTTATGTTTTAAAATCTTTACTTTTCATAGATGAACAATTTAAGCTTCAGGCTATTGTACCAAATAAGTTTATTTAATCCAATGTATCAATTTTAAACGACTCATATAGAGGTCGTTCTCATATCTTGTGCTGCTGATCTATGAAGTAACACTCTCTGACCCTTATTCCGCTGCGACTCATTTTGGGGGTGTTACAAGGTATCTTTATCAACCAGGCCAAGTACGCTTTAGAAATACTTAAAAACATGGTATGAATAAATGTGATAGCGTTGGTACACCAATGGCTACTAAACCTAAACTGGATGCAGACTTGAGTGGAAAACTCATAGACCAAACTGTCTATCGTAGTAAAATCAGGTCACTCATGTATCTGATGCTGGATATCTTGATACTCGCAAAAGCACTTTTGGAGGAATACAGTTCCTAGGTGATAAGTTAGTCAGCTGGATGTCTAAGAAGTAGGACTACACTGCAATGTCATCAACCAAAGCTGAGTACGTGGCGTTATCTACAAGTTGTGCTTAAGTAATGTGGATGAGGACACAGCTTAAGGATTATGGCTTCAACTACAACAAAATACCGTTGTATTACGACTCTTAGTCAGCTATAGCAATTTCATGCAACCCCGTGCAGCACTCCCGTACCAAGCATATCCATACTCGATATCATTTTATCAAGGAACAGGTTGAAAATGGTATAATTGAATTGTATTTTTCAGAACTGAATACCAAGTAGCTGACATGTTTACTAAATCCTTACCCGAAGATATGTTTCAATATCTTGTCAGACGAATTGGTATGAGATGTTTGACTCTAGCAGAACCGGAGGTTCTGGCAAATGAATCTGCTTGATATATTATTCAAACATCGACTTGTAAATATTTTTGAGAAAAGCAAAATACAAAAATATAAAACCTATAAAACCAAATACAAAAATATAAAATTTCAAAAAGAAAATACAAAATCAAAAAAACAAAAATCTCCAAAAAGAATCTTCTCAACATGTCTCTTGGAATCGATAACATTTACTCACCTAGAAATGTCGATTAATATTGATACGGGTGTATAAATGAAGTTCGAGCAAGAGTTCAAATGCTTTCAAAACACGTCATTTCTAAATTTTCTTTATGGCTTATGTTCAAATATCAGTACATAACCTGGACTTTAAATAAATGAAAGTTTATCTATAAAGATAACTTATTCTAACAATGAGAAAATCAACTTTTCTTGGTCTTGAGCTGTTCTTACAAGACATTCAAAGTTTTGAGCTCAAGAAAAAGGAAAGTGTACGCTTCAGTGCGCTTACCCTTAGAGTTAGAAGAGAAGTCTTCTAACATATGTTTTTCAAAGAGTTGAACAAAAATTTTCAAGAATTTCTTAATGAAAATTCAAAATCTTTCAAAATTGTGTGTTGGACACTCCTTCCCTCACAATGTTTTAAAATACGATAATATTTCAATTGGTTCTTTTTTTGAGGGGGAATTTTTTGAAAAACAAAGTTTTAATGTTGTTGGATACATCATCACATGATAATTCATATGTATTCAACACATTATAAAAATCAGTAATAATAATGACTACTCAATAGATTGTATGTTATAAGATGATCTAGTGTTTAAGCCCAATTTTTCAAGAATTCTTCAATGACAATTCATAATCTTTCAAAATTGAGTGCTCAACACTGCCTCCACCTCAATTTTATATCTCTTGTACAACTTGGTATCATTTTTTAGTGTCAAACATATAATTGAGGGGGAGTATATGGAACATTTTCAATAGTTACACACCTAATTCATGCTGAAACATTTTCTACCCATGGGATTTTCATGACAAATTTTAATCACTTGGTATTTCAAAGACTAAATGAATTAGTATTTAAAATAAGGGGAGAAATGTAATTAAAATGTGAGCTTGAAAATAATAAGTAAACTAAATGACTCAAAGTGCTTTATACTCTACGAAAAAAAGGTTTATGGTTACGATCTTATACCCAACAACATCTTAATTCACGATGATTTTGAAGTCATAAGGTGGATAGGTTAAGTGTTATTCCTATGATCCAACCAGAACCAGAGGGATCTACCCAAGGACAACCTATAGTAAGAAATAGCATTCCTTAGGTATGATTGGAGATGAATGAGAAACGGGAATAATGTCGACTAAGACATGAGTTAACACTGGAACAATCACAACAAGGTGTTAGTAATAACGCCTTGGTAATCATTAAAGGGGTTGAAGAATGAAAAAGAAATGTATAGATAAAGGGTGAAAACAAAGCAGCCCTCCACATACTTTTGGCAGAAACTGGGTTAATACATAATCTATCAGATTCACAAAGATGAATTCTGGTATTGAAGATAAGACATCATGGACCCAGTGATGCACTGCACAACCCTTCCCAGCCATTCAAGTTTCTCTCAAAAGATACTTGTCTCATTTTTCACAGAGATACACACGACTTCTATTGACTTTCTTACTCCGAGTTAGTTGATATTGAATAGGTGGCAGTATGCTCCAGCCTCCGATTACTAAAACCAAAACACACTAATCGAGTCTAGATCTAAGAGATCAATAAATAAATCTCATTAGGACACATTCCATGGCAAACACTTGTTGAAAACGTCACAAGCTATTAACAAGAGTCCTACGCATTATCCTTGTGATTTTGCCAGAACATTTAGAGTAATGCTCTTTAGTATTCACAATGACGAATGGAAATACTTCCAGAGTCAACCTCAAATAGCTTTACGGTAGGTCACTTACGAGATTCTATATGAATCAAGCTTTTGTCAACTGGATATCGATTCGGTCTAGTAAATGAATTGACGACACAATTAGAAAGATAGTAACTATCTAATTCACTCATATCGTGTTGGCTGATTTGAGACGTTCCGGTAAAGAGAACAAGCATCAAGATTCAAGAATCAAGAAAGCTCAAGAAACCAAGCTTTGAGGGAGATTATTAGAGAGCTTTCAAGAAGATGCAAAGTATGAGCATGTCGGTCAAAACACAAGATCGCAAGATGGAAATAACGGCTAAGACCGAAGGATAAAGATTTAAAGATCTCGGACGTAAAGACAAAGTCAAAAGACAATGACAAAGTCATAAGATCAAAGGTCACTCAGCATGAAGGAACGAGCCTACAATGAAGATAAAGACCAAAGCAATCTCATTGATCTCATGAAGGAGTGTCACAATAAACTCACTTCAGGGGAGATTGTTAGCCTCAAAATATCAAGTCGAACAAGGAAGTTCATTCATAATGAATATTAGGTCTTGATCATTTATTTATGTAATGTTGTAATAGGCTAGATTAGAATATCGGGCTCGTTATTTAATTATATATCGTATGTGTAACGAACTTAAAGTCCAAAAACACCTGAGACCAGTCAAAGTCAAAAGTCCACACGTCTCATTTAGTTGTGTGGGTATATAAACCCTTTTCTTTGGTGGAAAAGGGTGTTGGTTGTCATTTGGTTGAAAACATTACTCTTTGATAATCCACCATCCTTTTATTTTCTCTCTACTTTCTCTCTCTAACTTCTCTCTAGAATTCTTCCAAGTAATTTGTGTTCAGCATGAAGTGTAAGTGATTATCGGGTTCTTACAAGACACCTATTTAAAAAGAAAGATGCTAAGCCACATCTTATATGTTAGATGCTACTATTGCAAGAATTTGATATTGAAATAAAAGACAAAAAGGGTACAGAAAATTTTACTGCCGAACACTTATCTCGGATTGATAATGATGAGACAAGGATGATAGTGATGTCGATGATAACTTTCTTTGAGAAACTCGTATGGAAATAACTACTAATGACACACCATGGTTCACATACTTTGCAAACTATTTGGTGGATGATATTATACCTAAGGAAATGACATACCAACAAAGGAACAAATTCTTCTCTGACCTCAAAAACTACTTTTAGGAAGATCCTTACCTTTTCAAAGTATGTTCAGACGGTATGATTAGACATTGTGTCTCGGGACTAGAAACTCATACCATTCTTGATCAATGTCACCATGGACCTACCAGTGGACATTATGGACCAAACACCACAACTAAAAAGTCCTAGATTCAGGATTTTACTAGCCAACAATCATTAAAGAAGCTCATACTCTAGTTCGCCTCTGCGAAGCATGTCAAAAAATAGGGAATATATCCAAACGTGATGAAATGCCCTTAAATAGCATTTAAGTATGTGAAATTTTTGACATCTGGGGTATCGAATTTATAGGACCATTCCCGAAATCATATAAATTCAAATACATCTTAGTCGCTGTTGACTATGTATCTAAATGGGCCAAATCTCAAGTCTTCCAACTAATGATGCCTGAGTTGCTATTTCATTTCTGAAAAAACTATTTTGTCTTTCGGAATGCCCAAAGCTCTCATAAGCGACCGAGGTGCTCATTTCTGCAATAAAATAATGGAAAACACCATGAAAGATATGGATTTACCCATTGTTTCTCTACATCATATCATCCTCAAACGAGTGGACAAGTTGAAAAATACTAATAGAGCCCTAAATATAATCCTTGAAAAATAGTTAAAGATAAACCCGCTATCTGGTCAAGAAAACTCGATGATGCTCTGTAGGCTTTTCAAACCGCTTACAAAACACCTATCAGAACCACACCATACAAGCTCATATACGAAAAACTATCATTTACCTTTTGAAATTGAACACCGTGCATACTGGGCACTAAAAAACTATAATCCATATCTCATCGCCACTGGTGAGAAAAGAATGTTCCAATTACACGAGTTAGATGAACTCCGACATCATGCATATGAAAACTCTCATCTATACAAAGTAAGAACCAAAGTCTGGCACGATAGAAAACTCAAAATAAGAAAAGAGTTCAAACACGGAAACAAAGTGTTGTTATTCCATTCTAAGTACAAATTTAAACAACCAAAACTCAGATCTTGATGGCTTGGACCATATGTAGTAAACTATCAATATCCATCCGGATATGTTAAACTATATGGAAAAGATGAAAAATGTTCATTGTTAACGGCCATCGACTCAAGCTCTACCACGAGGAAGGAAATGACCAAAAGGAAGAAATTACTCCCTTCTTTCCTAAAAACTAGACTTCCAGAGTACGAGTCTAGCTAATAACTCTCTTAAAAAATTAAGCGCTTCTCGGGAGGCAACCCGTGCTTTATCTTAAGCGTGGAGGAGTTCCTCCTTCCATATATATATATAAAAAACTAAAAATATAATCTTTTTGTATGTTTTGTTTATTTATTTTTGTAGGTAACATAACATTAGATCTGGAAAATTATGGCGCTTGCTCAAAGATAGCTCGCTCGCAGCTATATATCTTTATGCCTCGGGAAGTACCGTTTTCCCTTAATTTTCCCTAGTTTCTATATTTATCAGTTCTCACATTGAGTGCAATGTTTACCTTAAGTGTGGAGGGAAACCAAATAGGAAAAATTAATCATATCCCTCCATGTTTGCCCTTTAATCTGGCCAAAGTTTTCAAATGATATTTTCTTAAAAAATAAATATATAATTTTCTTCCAAAATAAAAAAATGTATTCACTTAGTAAGGCAAATTCAACTGGATTGACATTATAACTAGCACAAAATCAGTCCACTAAATTGTAAGGATTTAGATCTTAAGGAATTTGGATATCCATCTTTGATACTAAGATAATTTTTGTCTTTAGCTTTCTCAGGTTAAGGTTTGAATGCAATTGCAAGTGTCTCATCCGTTGTTACGGTTGTGTACTTGTAGTTTGTTGCCTTTTCTGAATCATTGGTATTGGTTGAAAATTATACGAGTGAGCCCGTAATTTAGTAGCTCTAGAACTTGTACTTGATCATCATTTACTAGACCGAAGTGAGGTTAATTTATAGACAAAATCATATGATAAGAGGTAAAATAACTCCCATGTAACTCCTGTATCTGCAGCACTCCCTTTTAGTGCTCTCTCGCTGAAGTATCCAAAATTGAAGAAAAATGCTTAATGAAAGAAGTTCCATGCCTGCCCTAGTTATCATTTGGTATAAAAAAGGGTTCAAAGTATAAGCCTTAACTTTTGGCATAAGTAATTGGTACATGTTACTCACCCTCATTATTATTATGTTTTTCCTCTTTGAGATTTTGTCTAGGTGCTCACGCCGCAACGGGCATGTTTATGTGTCTTGTACAAGCATATGGTAGCTATCTAGATTATGTCTGTGTAATTGAGTGACTTCATAAATATAAACCCTATCTGAGTGACTTGAGTGAATATAAAAATCAAACACATTCCCTATGTGAGGTGCTCTGTTATATGTCTATGCCTGAAAAGTTATTAAAATCAGTAAACACTTGTTAAATCTAATTTTTCTCCACGTCACTATAAATGATCTTGTTTTCTCACTTTGATTTCTTGAGGGCAAGCAATAGCTAAGTGTGGAGTGATTTGATAACGCCTAAATTATACATGTTTTTGGCGGTGTTATTTGTATATATTTCATCATTTCTCGTGAACTATTGGTACTTAATAGCATGAAATATGTGTAGGTTCACTTGAAGACATCTCGAGCTCAAAAAGTCCAAAATACAAGTGTTTATGCTTATTCGAAGACAAGTTAGAAGAGAAGAAAAGACAAAAGCCAAAAATCACAGAAGTACACCGTACATTTTTGTATGTGTGCCGCACTTATCAACGAATTAAATGAAGTCAGTAAATACGCTCAAGTGCGCCAGTTTTCCAAGAATGTGTGCCGCACTTCCCAACAGCATTAATGATATTTTCACTGACTTAAACTAAGTACGCCGCACATTTTAGAATGT
Source organism: Tanacetum coccineum (assembly GCA_026074375.1). NCBI lineage: Eukaryota > Viridiplantae > Streptophyta > Magnoliopsida > Asterales > Asteraceae > Tanacetum > Tanacetum coccineum. The sequence continues at coordinate 55,169 of BQNB010010106.1, forward strand.
GCGTCGCACTTCAACCCCTTCTCAGCCTATAAATAGAGACAAAAATCAAGCCATTTGAAGCATCCTTCAATTTCTTCATCACATCAATCTCTCTCAAATATCTTTACCAACACCTGAATTCGAAGACGAAGAACGAAGAACAATATCCTAGCATGTAGAAAATAAAAGTTAGTAAGATTTGATACTTGTAAAGGGTGGAGTTTGATCCGTTTTCCTACCCAAGCATAATATGTTTCTTGTTTCTCTACTTTATTTTGTTATGAACTTCGTAGCCATGAGAGGCTAAATCTCTCATGACTACTCGGTGATGTTAATATAATAAATAAGCATTTGGTATCATTGTGATCTTCTTAATCTTATGCTTATGTTGAAATCCTATCATGTCTTATCTTATCAACTTTGATTATCAACTTTGATCGTATACATATAACATTATAGGTCGAAAGACCCGTTGTATGTTATATGGCTTTAAAGATTTATCTACGGTCTTTATCGTTTAGTTTGTGAAATTCGCTTAGGTTATTTGATAAACAAAATAGATTTGATATAATAGTAACTGGATTATCTGAGTGACACATTTGATCGAGTTAACTAAATATAAGTCTTAAGTTAAACACATTAATTTGTGAAAACGTTTTTTGACGAAAAAACCTTTTTATAAATTAAACAACCTCGAATATGAGATTGTAATCATCACCATTGCTTAGAAATTATATGAAACTATCCGAGTAGTCGTCTTTCTCATTATTGAATCCAGCACAATTAATCTACATACGTGCGTTATACTTTTACCCGTGTGTTTCCATTTCATAAATCGGTAATTCTAGTCTTATAAATTTAAAGCTTTTGAAACACATCATGGTTGATCCCTCTTAAGTGTTTTAATGCATGTAATGTACTCTTAGGGGCCTTGTAATAGTCTTCATACTACCTTACAAATCCTCTTAAACAGTCTTAAGATTAAAACACTTTATTTTTGGGTGAGGGAGGGAGAAAACGATTTTTGCCACGCAACAACCTTTTCATCTATGAAATTCAAAACAACCTCAATATAGATTGTATCATCACATATATATTAGAAATAAAATGAAACTATCCGAGTAGTCGTCTTTTCTCATGTATTATAATCACAGCACAATTAATCTAGCATACGTGCAGTTATTACTTTTACCCGTGGGTTTCCATTTCTAAATCAGTCAATTCTACAGTCTTATACAATTTAAAGCACATATGAAACAACATCATGGTTATCCCTCCTTAAGTGTTTATTAATGCATGTTAATTACTCTTAGGAGCCTGTAATAGTCCCTTCCATACTACCACTTTCTACATTGTGCAGTTGCTGGTATATCTAAAATACACATACCTTTTACATCTTTAAACACAACGAGCTAAAATATATCAAAAACTAGGACTTAAAATCCAAAGATACGGTGACAGAACAAATAAAACAAACAGAAGAACACGCAATGAATAAACTTTTTGCCCGGTTTAAAAATATAGAAAAACGCTTGTTACACTGCTAACTGTATTGATTTGACAGTCAACGAGACACCAAAAGTAAAAAGCGGCCCAAATCACAAAGCCAAATCACAGACGATCAGAAACACGGAAATACGATATCACACACTCTGCTCACAAAAACACCATAACGTCGACAACCAAAAATTCACCTGGCGATTGTCTCATACTAAAAAACGCTACAACAAGCGACTCAAACCCAAACTCTCCCTCGCCACAAGGTGCGAACTATTCCACAACTCTACAAAGAAATATAACACTGAGATATATTATGTATAGTACTTAGCGCGTAAAATGCCAAACCCAAAATAGCTCACATTATAATACAAAGAAGGAAAACAGCAGGTGCACTCTAAAAACATACAAGAGCATCTTGGTGACACCTTTTCTCTGCAGCATCTTATGTTTAGAAGCTCAAACATGTCTAAACAGACAGTCACAATAGTGACAGGCACTACAACACCGACAGCGACCAACAACATCACCATCCCCACAACTGGATCTCTCTGCATCTCATCACCACAACATCTGCATAGACGACAACACTTTAGAGCATCACACTTTTGACATTACATAAATCCTTGGGAGCTTGTTACTCTCTGGTGACAACGACAGTCCTCTCTATACTAAGTAAATAAGAGCGGCCGACAAGGATCATCGCTAGATAAACACTATTCGCTTTAGTCTCAGCAAATACTCTCTATAACACTGCATACTTCGCTCATAGCGGAGTAGTGGTTTCTTTCACGTACCATCTATCAACTCTGATACAAATAATACTGCTTTCATTGCATGCAACTTGCGATCTATCATCAGATATATCTACAGGGCACACAATATATTATCTAAATATGATTAATCTTCTCAATCTTTTTTCGGAGTTAGTGGTCTCTTCTACCAGGTATACATTTTACAAAAGTTTTAAATTGTCAATAAATGTGTGTAAGGAGATTGACTGTATACGCGCACATTAACACTATCCGCGCGCGAGACACACATCTATTAAATTTAATGACTTTATGTTGAAATATTGGATTTGAAATACTTGAAACAATATACATCTCAAACATTCTTTAGTAGAGAGACGAGAAGTAGTATGGTTCTATTTGCTAATGTCTTTCATGGGTAGTTTGCATATTATCTTTTGGGATTTAGGTGTGCTATGGTTACTTCTAAAACACTATCTCATTTATTGACTCGAGCAACACACGGGTGTTTATCACGTGGGACATACTGTACTTAACTGTACTAGATATGATTTTTCTGTTAGAATTTATAATCTGGTATGTTGTGTACACTGTTAGTGCGCTATCTGTGGTTTGGTACTGGGAGTAGTGTCTGTACATCTTATTGTCATCAGGGTTTGATGGTTGGGTGCGTGTCAAATTTTTTTGTCTTGCTTAATGAACAGTATCTAGTGTGACTGCATTGGTAATTAATGGGAGATTTTGGTTAGTTTGGTTGGGATGTGGTTCTTGTAGGAGTTATGGTTTGGTTGTCTTGAATTGTTTGATAGTGTTTTGTTAATTGTTATTTTGTGGTTTTCTTTTGACACTGGGTTAGATTGTTGAGAGATTTTTGAGTTAGTGGGGTCTAGGTTAAGGGGGGTATGTTGAGATTTTTATGTTGTTGTTTTATGTGGATTTGGTTATGTAGTTATGATATTGTGGGTGTTTTTTAGGATGGGGTTTGGCTGTTGGTGGGTTGAGTTTGTTGGATTTTGATATTTTTAAGGTTTTGGGATCTAAGTTTTACTGATGGTAGAGTGATTGGTGAAATTTGGAAAGATGTTGTATGGAAAATGCTATGACAATCATCTAGAAGATAGTATGGGCATACTAGTGAGTTGTTGGTTATTTATTTAGTGTATTTTATAGTAAGGGTAAATTTGTTAGGAAAAAAAAGTTGTTTAAGAGAAAAAAATGTACCCACATCACAACCAGTTCTGAAAAGTGGTGAGAAGAAAGGAAAGAGTGAGAATGTTTCCTAGAGAACATGCTTTAGAATCAAACATATCCAAGGTCGTCATATACACAAATTCTACATTAGCTTAATTTATTACTAACTTTAGACAATAGCTTATATCTACTTTTATTCCTTTCACACCATTGACTTCAGTTTACATCGTCTAAACTTAATCTAGCGATATTCTTAGCAACTAGTGTACTCCAATACAGGCACGTTTTACTTTTTAATCTTTTAGTTTTACATCACGCTTACAACCACAAAGATAGCTCATAAAATACAAGAGCCATCACTATGCGATGGTTTCTGTAGGAAAACTCTGCTTTATTTTTCCAGAATAACTAAAACTTTTTAGTTCTTAAAATAGTTTAGAACAAGTCAATAATAATCAGGAGTAGATCAAAGGTTTTTTAAAGTAGTCTGATATTACAAGCGACAACACAAATGACATTCACTTTATCCACAATGCTATTTGACTAGTGAGCGAGATTCTGGACTACAGTATAGATTTTAAGATAAAGGGGTGTTTGAGGCGACAAAACAGCCCACAAATCTATATCTTCACAAGGACAAGATGATCATTAGCGTAGCAACTCAGATAGGGGAGAGTAAACGAGAGTACTATTATGGAAGATCTTTTTATACTATAACTTATATCTATAAGAAGCTCTTACTATGACAATTCACTCTTACATCGAATCAGAGCGAGAGTCTGTGACAGAAACAGTTTTTATATATGAGTTATATACTAATGATCTCTATAGATGATTTTTTCTTCATATGTATTAGTATCCACACAACACACCTATATTATCACATTTACACTGAGAATCTCTATCTTCTTACAACAACACGCTATACACCTCTATCATATATAGTCTCTCACAATAAATATCCTATAGACCATTCACTATATAGAGTGAGGAGCAAATGTACAAAAATTTAAATATTTATACAGTCATGAGACTCACTTTTCACCACATCAAAACTAAGTCGTATTGTTCATACTGAGAGACTGATCTACATATAAACAATGATCCTGTGAGCTAGGAGACATTTCTAGTCACGCTTAGTAATGGTCTATTATAAGGCCAAAACCACAAACTAGTTCTCTCAAAAGCGTCTCTAAAAGTATTACTCTTAATAACAAAACGGATTGAAATTTATCTTTCGACTCGATCCCAACATCAAACAACAGCCAGTAGATCACAAAAATGACCTATTTAAACAACAGTGATGTCACAACACTTACAAATAGAGTAGATGAGCGAGCTTAATCTCTCACGTATATAGATTAACAATCACTGAGATTCTTCTTTTTACTATATATCGTGACTGTGTGACAAAGAGTAGATTATCTTTCTTAGATATCTATCTAATAGCTAAGAAGACCAATCACTCGAACATCATGACATAACACGTGCGTAGACACTAAGCGTCTAAAACTATTCGAATAATTAGTATAAAATAAAATATATGAACAAAAAAATAAAGCATCAACAAGCGGAAAACCAAACCCATAAACTTTTGTTAAGTAAGATCAACTGAAATTGCAAGACATAGCACGGATCCACCAAGCTTAAAACCACTTGCTGTCAAATAAGCCCTTGAACTTATGCAAGTTGACGAGTTAGAGCCCTAGGCGAGGAGAGCAAACCACATAGGGAACATCTCTTGGGCTCACTTTCTCACCTTTAAGCCAAATTCTAAGCAATTCTTTAGTCTACACATTTCCTAGACTCGAAGGCAACTCATAGAGATCTCCTTTTTAAAGTTCACTAGATTGTCAGCCTTTGAAAAAGCTTATTTTCGTTTGCTTATAATCAAGATCCTAAACCATGCCCTATATGTGCTCTCGTTTTATTTGACACACTCCATAGGTCTGCAGAGGAAATCACAAGCTATATCAAATATACATTCGTCTGATATTTTAGATTATTTCAGTCTTATATCCCATACAGCACACAACCAAAGATTCACCAAGTCTTCACTTCTTTCTAGGTTAGTGTTAGATCTTGTCTGATTTCTTAGAGATCCACCTCTGTTCATATCTCTTGTACTCTACTCATCTCCACAACGCAATTCACATCTATTAGAATCCATACAGGGTTTCCTCACGCCATATCACATAGAGACCTGCAAAGTTACAACTCGACAGAAACCGTCTTTAAAATCATCTTCTTAAAAAGCAGTTTGGGTTACAGAGCTTATTTAAGTCTATTGTCCTCCAAACTAAGTTCTCATCTACCACAGCTTATTAGGCCTTAAGCCTTTACCGAAGTCGTAAATGTCGAAAACACCTCCCATCTAGAATAAATAACTATTTCTCGGCAACCAAACTTAACAAAAAAAAAAAATGATCAAGATCCTCTAAACCTAGAATAAACTCTAAAGAACCAATTCACCAAAAACTTCTATCTTAATGAATTGGAATAAACAACCAAAATTCGAGTTTTGTACAATAAGGAATATTATATTCCCATTTCAATATCCTAGCAATCATTTCAGCAGAAAATGCAAATTGAATGTACAACAACATCTACAAACGTTTCTTCGAGACCTAAAGATTTTGGGACCACTTGAATTTGTTCTTTCCATTATAAGATATTGAAAGATTGTTTTTTTCATTAATTTTTCTTTGTCTTTTTTTTTTTCTTTTTTTTTTCTGCGTTAAACTGACAATGAGGGTATGGGATTTATATTAACTTGAGAACGAGTTTGGACCGTCTCGAATAGGATTACTGAGATCGTTGTTGCTCCAAACAAATGACCGGTAACAAAAGTCTATTATCTCAACCTACAGAAGCATTAACAATGAAGGTAATGTTGTCCTTTGGAAGTCTAACTTAAAAGGACAAAGCATGACACAAATCAGAATCAAAAAAAAAAAAATATATATCATATGCACAATGTACTATCTTTCTAACGACTCACATACTATATCAGAATGTTAGAACATTGTAGATTAACTTAGCATAAGAATCAAAAGTACGATTATTATTTAGAAGTACAGGATTAAAAAACAAAAAACCATATAGTCAAAAATTTAAAAAAAAGAAACATGCCCATCAAAATTCAACCCCAGCATGAAGACAAACCTCCCACCCCCCAACAGCCCAAACCAACTACTCAGACTGACCCCCCAACACACCACCCATTCCAGACAACAAACACTGCCTCCCCCCGGACATATCCCACAGACCCAACCCTCAGCTGACACCCCTCCAATTCCCACTCTAGCCCTCCCCCAGACAAACACCGACCAACACACCTTCACCCCAAACCTCCCCACCTACAAACCACACTCCATACCTCACCTCATCTATCCCACCTTGTCCTTCACTTCCTAATCACAAGGCGTGACAGAACATATCTAACCTCCACACATCAACCCACACCACCCACAAGCTCAAGACAAATAATGTCTCGCCACGGTATTCTTAAACTAAATCACGATCCTCTACCTTAGTGGCATAGAAGACTTTTTTTCACGCAAATATGTTTTATTTAATTCAATGCTTTTGACATCTACGGCTCCAAAAACTTAATGTGTCGTTGTGTGGTGTTTATTTTTAAGATTCAAGTTTTAAATTTATATTTTACCGACTTAACCAAAAACAACACTTTAACGGGTAGTGTACCCGGTCGATGCTAGATTCGTGGTAAGTAGGGTGTCAAACACTTGAAGCGACGTTAAATCTCTCAATTTATTTATATTTTGGTTATCTAATCTAAGTTAATTCTAATTTAAGTCAAACCTATGCTAATCCTATGTTAGTTTTAATCCTAATTCTAATAGGTAAAAGGGGGTCTCAGCCTGAGAGACTGGCACGGGTTTGTTTGGTGACTACAATCAATTCAAGACACTTTAACCCACGCAGGCTAATTAACAGAAGATAAAAGAGCGGTCGAGCCTTATGATAGAAAATTGTATTAACCATTATTAATCCGATTAGAACGTTGGTTTGTTTATTTAGTGCAATGATTTTTTCTCTCGAGGTGACATATCAGTCTTAAAACTTAGGCAGTGTAACACCCCCAAACTACGATACGCAGGGGAATACAACATTTGGGGTGCTACGTCACGACACAATCACACAAGTCATAACAAACAATTATAAAAGAGATGTTTGTTAAGTAAATTTCATTTATTTCGTTTAAAAAGAATCAGAGTTACATAGGTCCCAATACCAACGTAGAAATTTAATTCTAAAAGTCATAACACGACTTGGCTTCTAAAACATTTCTATCATTTATTAACACAAGTTCACCGAGTCACCGTCCTTGATATCTGTGTTCCGTCCCATCCAAGCCATCTTCAATACCTAAACCTGAGATACATGCTTAAAAACGTCAACAAAACGTTGAGTGAATTCATAGAGTTTGCAAATAACAGTTAGAACGCATATTTGGTTCAACAAAACATATAACATTGCTCGTAAGACATGTTATGAAAATATTGATTTCCAACTAAATGAGCCCGTGCACCGACACTTAACACATTCATCCGGTAGGACGGATAAATGTCCGAGAAGTATGTCACTTCTCCTAATACTAACTAAAAAATGTCCGTTACAAGGTGCTCACAATTGATTCATACCCCGGACAGGGTTGTCAAACCCAATAGATCTATTTAATGCATTAGCGTTCACCATCAACAAGGCAATTAACGGTCACACAGTAAAAGGCATATACTCAATAGTGAATGGAATCATATTTAGCATCAAAAGATATTGCGTTCTCATTTTATAAAACAGCAAGTATCCCCCTCGCGGGTTTAAAAATAGTTAAAACACTTAAAAGCGAGGCTATGAACTCACCTTGATCAAAAGCCGATGATCAAACAATGAAGTCTAGTACGAAAACCCACAAATGCAGTCATGACCTATTATTAGAGTCGCTCAATTACTATACCGAAAAGTATAATCAACGATGCGTACATCGTATCAACAAAATCACATATATAGTATATATATATTCATACATGTGATGAGAAATCCACTTGCGCCTTAGATCCTAAAACCCCACAATATTAGGTTACGATCGTTCTTTTATTTATATCTTACGTCACTTAATCGAAAACTTTCTATTTTAAGAAACTTTCTATTTTTAGAAAGTTACTATTTTCGGATAGTCACCATTTTTAGTAAGTCTTGTCTTCTAATTACATTTATAATGATATTTAGTCATCTCGTCGATCTTTCGACATTCAACTTGGTTATTTAATTACCCATATCGGGATTATATCTCGTATGTTTACGAAAAAGTTACTATCTTTAGAAATATATTCATTTATAAAAATCGTTAAGTCTAAATTGTTCTACTTGAAATAATAATAGCGTTTATTATTTTTATAAACATCCGACAAGTTAGTATCAACCCATTGACTTTAAAAGTCAACGTTGGACTTTGATTGACTTTGACTTTATATATACATAAGTAATCAAGTCTGACCCGCTCCAAACGACCCGCTATATCACGTTTTCAAGGTTCGGACAAAGAAGAGATTTTATGTAAAACGACATTCCGGACAACTTTTTAGTTTTAGCCGAGACCCGAAACTCGACAGAAAATGACCAAAATGCCCCTACAAGTTTCTGTAGGAACATTGACATACTTTTATAAAAACGCAGACTTTGACCTTGGGTTTTGACCCGTTATTACTCGTGTTTCGCCGGAAGGCCGAAACGGACTCGAAAGTGCTCAAAACGGGTGTTTAAAATTCTGACAGCAACTCATAAATTACCATAGTTGTTGGAAACATTTTCAAGTTTTCAAATCTTGTTTTCGCCGTAACTTCTTCGTTATTAGGAGTTACGGGCCGTTCGAATTACCAAAACGTACATTAGGACGAACTCTATCATATTTCCACATCAAAATTCAGTTTTTATGATTTTTCAAACCTCGTTTTCAGTGTCAAACCTACTGTTCGAATTTACCATTTACAAAACTTATCGAAACTTCATTTTCACCTCACAACGACATCAAAATACGCCTAGCTAACCTATCTCCGTCAACTA
>BQNB010010106.1:73783-84902 GCA_026074375.1 Tanacetum coccineum
TATACATTAAAACGTAAATAACAGTAATATAATTGCTCATTAAATGACTGCATTTAATGTGTTCATGTAACCAATAAATTTTTATAATTATGGAGGCTAATTATGAAAGAAGTTAATAGGCCCATTAATTTTTATTGACTATAGTTTGGGTAAATCCTCTATAAATAAGGACCACAATTGCATTAAAAACACACAGAAACATAAACACTTATTCTTCTCAATATCCAGCTTCATCACATTCACACTTTTTTGCTTTCGTTTTGGTTCTCAGTTTTAGATATCATGTTATGAGTATCATCGTAAACCACTTCTACCATGTTTTCATACTAATTTATTCATGTTTCTGTAGGTTGGTACATTGGCTACGATTAAATCCTTAAAAAAGGTATGCCTCCTTTTCTCAAAACCCTAATGATGAAAGTATGTTATATTTTTTAGACTGTGTATATATATGTTGGTTTCTTTGCAGCCTTGCATAGCGGGTTTCATGAAGCCTATAAACTCCACTCCCCCACCAACTCCACCACTACACCACCATTCACCTCCACCAACGAGCTCATCCATGATTGTAACCCCATCAACACCGAAACCCACCACCACCAAACCCCTCTACCACCGAATGCCGCCACTATTGTAAGCCATAAAGTAAAAGGTCTAGCTGGTCCACGAGTGAAAAAGCAAAAAGAAAAGAAGAAAGCCAGCGAAATTATATGTTGTGCTATTAGAGTTTTCATGATCTTGACTTTATCAAAGATTCATATATTCATATGTAATTTTATTTTATTTTTTGTTTTTATTTGTGACTCGGGTTTAAATAAAGAAGGCAAAATGAGGAAATAAATATTGTGATTTTATCTATTTATACTTCTATACTAAGGATATTGCTACAATTCTTGAATGTGAATGTGAAAAGTGAAAACTGAATGTATTTTAAGAATGAATAAAAACTGAATTTTATTATATGAAACATAATAAATTGTAACAACACTTGAATAATAAATTCAGTCATCAATACCATTATAACATTATAATAGCCCATTTAATTTATCATTGTAACGGCCTTCAATAATTATTAAAAAGTGTAACTGTTAAAAATCATTACTATCGATAATGATTATTAAAAATGTGTAACCGCATCCACCATATAAATCCACACAAACTATTTCATATCTCCCCACACAAATGTTATTTTATAACAAAAAATAATCTCTCAATATACCCTCACTTTCACTTCTCAACTCTTACGGGTACTTTATGCAGATATTATTTATATTTTTGTTAGAAAAACGCTTAATTTGAACGTTGTAAGAAATATTTACACAATATCGCATACCGTTAATTATCTGCGGCTAGAAATTACCGGTGCTATGTACGGGTACTCGTATAGTTAACATCGTAAGAAATTAATTTTTTCATTAACTAAGATAAAGATAATAATGTGAACAATAACCCTAATAACATCACAATTTATACTTACAAACCAATATGGGGAGCATAATTAGGAATTGAATACTCAATGTTCCACTCAAATGGCAAGAAATATTAGGATACCTTATTTCCATTCAATCCAAACAAAATAAGACGATTCGGTTTCATCTCCATTTAAGTGAAACTCTTCCTCAAGCAAGAAATATTTCACCAGCCTTTAGAGGGCACGGTATGGTTGCGCCAAAGCCGCTCCCGCCAACCAGACTATCCAACGCCGTAACATTTTTCTTTTTCTTTTTTTGAAATTTTTGAACGTTAGAAAATGGCAGAGAGGGCTTACTAGCCGTTTTTTGCATTTATTCCCCACTCTTTTCAAATTTTTACCTCTTAAAAATTTTATAAATACCTCCTTATTCTATCATATTTTACATACTCTTCCACTATAATTCATAACACATTATTTTCTACTTCACACAATTTTTTCTCACCAAAATGAATCCCAACCAACACATCCAACAATGGATAACCGGTATGCTCAACGACCCTAAAATCAAATTCCGAGCTCGTCTAATCCCAACACGAGTTCATCCGCACGAAACACCTCCTCAACTCAACTTCCATATAATGAATATTGAATTAACCACACATCTAATGGTGTGATGTATCTATATTTATAATGACAAGAATACAAGATAATCAACTCCTATAATTGTGGAGTGATAGAGTCAACAAAATCACCAAGCCGCTTCTTCCCAACAACAATTCGACCAACAATCCCAACAACACCAACAATCACAAGAAGAAGAAGTCGACACGACCTCGACATCGACCTAATCCAAGGAAAAACGTTTCAAGAAAATGTCTAAGGTAGCCGGTGAAAAGAGAGCCGAAGGAACTGGTACTCGCAACTTATGGACCCAAGAAGAGGAGTTGCTTTTGGCGGAATGTTACATACACATATCCGAGGATCCAAACGTGAGTTCAGAACAAAAAATGAAACATTTTGGCATAAAGTTCTCGAACGATACAATGAACAAGCAAAGAGTAGCAAATTCCAGGATCGTACCAAGAATATGTTGACGGGAAAGTGGACTCCGATGAATCGAGAGGTCTGAAGGTTTAATTCGTTGGTGTTAGAAACGAGGGTTATGAGCGGAGAGAATGATGATGATTGGATGACAATGGTTGAAATTTTGTATAAGAGTGTCACGGGTACGGGATTTAAGCACAAGAGCGTTTTGGTTATTTTTGAAAGACAATCACAGGTGGAAAAATCTCGATTCGACAAACGCAAGATGTAACCGAGGACGAGTTATCGATGAGGAACCCGAGATATTTGGAGACGACTAGTTTCCGCGTCCACCCGACAAACAAAGAATTTCTAAGAGTCAACGTTCTACAAACTCGTCTGTTAGTTTCGGTTCAAACCCGACAATGTTTCAAGAAAAGCTCCAACAACAATACGAGTTAGACCGTAAGGAAAAAATGGAGCGTATGGACCGGGAGATGGCGGCGAGAGTTGATTTGATCAATTCTCAAAAGGTATCCGAGGACTTAAGAATTCTACAGATGGACACACGCGGGATGGATCCGGTAGACGCGGCTATCAATAACGCCCAAAAAGCACGAATCCGGGCTTTATATCAACCACAAAACTAGTTTACTTTATGTCTTTTTATGTTTACGTATTATTATTAGTTTACGTGCTTTCTTTTTTAATTTCATGTAGTGTGTTTTTTAATATAATGTATTTTAATTTTAATAAAATTTATTTTAGTTAAATTGTGTTATTTCTTATTTATATAAACGAAAAAAAGAAAGAAAAAAAACTTCCATGTCACTACATTTTGTGGTGCCAACGAGGGAGCCTCTTTTTGATGTCATGTGAAAGCTTGATACCAGCTTTCTTAAAATAACATCTTTACCATCAAAGACTGAAAAGTTTATAAAAAGATTAACACATCTTTACCATTATCACTGAAAATGCACATTTTGAATGTTTGATTACACGGATCACTTTATAATACAAACATTGTTTCGATGCTTACAAATATTCTTTCTTACCAATTACTTAAATGTTACAACATCTTAATATTAGAACTTATGAACTTATTTTATATATTTATATGTTGCAATCTTCCCACATCGTTTGGTGATTGAAATAAAAATGCCTGTATCAACACAATACCTTCTAATAAGTTTAATGACGTTTGGAATTGCATCTTAAAAAAACTATCTTCTTAGGTTGTAGTTCTAACATCATTTTTTACCACGCCCATTTTAGCCCGAGCATTTAAAATTTGTCACGAGCCCAAGCATCGATCTGACCCGAGTATCTAAAATTCGATCTGACCCCGAGTATCTAAAATTTGTCATGAGCTTTGCACAATAATGATCCTTAAGTCTGTTAAATATAACCAAGCTTTGTCAACATTTCGATCCTGAGCATTTATAATTTTCATCACCCCAAGCATCGATCTAACCTGAGCATTTAAAATTTGTCATGAGCTTTGCACAATAATGATCCTTAAATCCGTTAAATATAACCAAGCTTTGTCACATCATTCTGATGTTTACCAAGATTCTTACTTAGCAATTAACCTATATAACATTACGTGTGTGAATGACGTTTCTTTGCCGTTAATTGAGGTCGTTTAGCATTAGTTGAGGTCGTTTTGAGTAGTAGGTTGTGTCGTTTGGTTGCTGGGCCATTAAAACATAAATTTGAGTCTTTTTTAGGTCGGCTAAAATTCTTGTTGTGATGCTTACCAAAATTCTTGTTATCAATTACAGTACTTAAGGCTACATGGAGTGGGCGTGAACTCACCGAGTGAGTCAGCCACTCACGTGCGAACACCCAAAACAGCCAACCGAACTCACGCGTGAGTCTTGGAAAAAAGGGGCAACCATGGTGAGCCATTCATCATGCGTGAATGATAAACTAATGTTTTTATTTTAAATTTACCCAGTATATAAATAGGAGGAAAATCCTCTCAAGTCAAAAGTAACTTGATAGGTCATGTTCACTAATCACAAATAAGATAAATATAAATGAGTCCTCTAAATTTCACTAAAAGTAAAACTTTTATACATTTATCTTTATTGTGATTGGTCAACATGACTTAAACCAATATGAGGAGCATAATAAGGAATTGAATACTCAACTTTCCACTCAAATAACATGCCCAACCATCTGATGTGAACTACATTAAGCTAATTGTGGCTTCTGCTTTAAGGTCTGTCAACGTTAGGATACCTTATTTCCATTCAATCCAAACAAAATAAGACGATTTGGTTTCATCTCCATTTAAGTGAAACTCTTCTTCCTCAAGCAAGAAAGATTTCACTAGCTTTTAAGATTAACATCTTTAACATTATGACTGAAAATGCACTTTTTGAATGTTTGATTACACGATATCACTTTATAATACAAACATTGTTGCGATGATTACCAAGATTCTTTCGTTACAAACAAAACACCGGCATCGATATAAATTTAAGTTTTAATGGCCCAACAACCAAACGACACAACCTACTACACAAAACGACCTCAACTAATGCTAAACGACCTCAATTATTAATGGTAAAACAACGTCGTTCGCACGCTGTCGAAGTAAATCTTCGCACCTCCGAGAGTGCTCTCAGACCCAAGTGAGCTGGAGCCCTCCTAGTTCCTGAAATATATGAGATGAACGCATTAGCCTCGCCTTGAGGTTGTCCCAAGACCAAACTCAGGCGTGAGAATGAGAAGAAGGATATCCTGAGGTTTAAGTGTATGTAAAATATGATGGAGTCAGATCGAACCTCCTGTAAGTGTGTGAATGAAAGGTATTTATACACGTTGCACGAACAGTGTCGGAACACTGTTCTTGCACTGTGTCTGTACCCTAAAGCATGGAGTTCTGAGCTATACCTAGTACTCTTGTCAGGTGTCAGATGAGATCTTAGGGACATAATCTCGTGAATTCAGGAGGACTGGTAGTCTTCGGGTTGTTTCGGTGATACCCCCGGAACATTAACCAGAAAGTCTTCCGGAGATCTTCCCGACCATGTTCCGGTGGCCTTCCGAGTACCTCCGTCGTAATGTCCCCCCGGTATCATGTGATCATCTGTTAGATGATTGTATGATACTTAATTTATCCCAACGCTTCGTTATGTTATGTATGCCCCCTGTGGCTTTTGGGGGTGATCACGGGTAGTGCCACGTGTGGCCGGGTGTCCTTTTTTACACGGTTGAGATTTTGCCACATCAGCCCTAGTCACATCACGACTCTTCAGTTACCCTTTTACTCACCTATAAATACCTCACTCGCCTTTTTACAGTTTTACGTTTTTATTGAAATTTTCTCTCTAGGCCCTTCTTCCAGACTCTTCTTCCTTCAGGTGCGTTTCGTCTTTCTGTCGTTTATTCTTTTTACCTTCTCTCTTTCCCTGCACCACCTGGCTTCCGGATCTCAAACTGTTGGTGACGATGTCGTTCCCAAGTTCGATATGAACGTCTATACCTCCGTCCTGACTTTCGACGAGGTCAAAAGCCTTGTTGCCGAATACGCTATTCCTTTAGACCTTCATCCTTGTGTCCCTCCTTCCGGCCTGACCATGAACAGGCTTCCGGCTGATTAGATAGGTATATATGATCAATATTTAGAGTTGTCAGGTGTTAGGGTTCCTTTTTCTACCTTTCTCCTCAGTGTTATTAAACACTTCCGCGTACATATTTCCTAATTAGTTCTGTTAGGCTTGAACCGGTTAACCATGTTCGAGATATACTGTCATAGTTTAGAGATAAATCCCTCCGTCAATTTGTTTCGTGCCTTTTATAAACTTAATAAACATGGTCATTAGTTCTCCTTCGAACGTCGTTCGGGGAAAGGAGGTCAAGGAAAGATTTTCAACGAGTCTGAAGCACTGGAAGGACCGGTTTTTTCTTATTGACCGTCGCGCTATTCCGGATGCTATGCCTTGGAGGCATCAGGATTCTAGCGTGGCCGATCTTGCTCCTACCGGCGTCCGCGCTGAGGATATCCGCCGGTTATGTGAAAACGTAATCGACCTTCGTCCCGTTCATCCGGCTATGTTATACGTGGTTGGTCTTACGACCATATGGAAGCATGTGGGGCACCATCCGGTATTTAAAGATGGTGAAGGGATGGGTAACATTATTGTATTATCATTACTCGCGCATATTATTCAACCACTGTGCTTCGTCCTAATCCTGCTTTGCTCTTTCTCTTGCAGTCGCTACCAGTATGTCTTAGTTTCTCAAGTTCCTGATGGCCGGAGGTGTTCGTGTTGGTAAGGGAACGGATCTTACTGCCAACGAAGCTATTCCTCAGCATACTACTCCACCCTTGCCTTCTAGAACTCAGATCCCCGAGAAGCCTGATCATCAAAAGGTTGTTGAATATGAGAATGAGAGGGTCCTCATGGCGAAAAGGAAAGCCTAAGCAGCCAATGATAGAGTAGTTAGGAAGAGAGCTGCCACCGAAGGCACTTCCTAACGAACGAAGAAGAAGAAAACAACCCCCTTGTCCTTTGCTCTGCCGGACTCCGAGGCAGATGGATCCAACCGCAGTGGCTCTGGTACTCATCATTCTGCTTCGCCTCTTAACACTATCATTCCTAATGAAGCTGAACTCACTACCGGATGTGATGGACTGATTCTGGAGTCTGTCACTCGAACAGAGGATGATACAGAGCACCATCTTGACAATGTAGAAGACACTACCGAAGTCAACTCTCCTCTTTCTGAACACTCCCCCCGTTCTTAACATTCCAATCCTTCTAATGAGGATGCACATCATACGAGGGATGAGACGACTCACATACATGCCTATGGGTCTACCGGTAAGTGTTTTTACTACTCTTCCCCCACCTTCTCTTTACTACGGTTCATATAATCTTCATTTGTTTTAGGTCGGGCCAGCTCTTCTTCTGGTGGTTCACATCGTCAAGCCTTCCCTAGGCGTAACCCTGGCGGTAGCGGCATTGGTTTGTTCCTTCCTTTATTAAGTTATTTCATATTGTATGCCTCCTATTATTGACTTGGATCTGACCCGCGACAATTTTCTTGGTTGCAGGTACCTCCCTACGGGGCGACACGGACCTTCCTGCACCCTTTGTCCCGGCCTGGAGCTTGACTACTCACTCCATTTTGAATGACGCCGAGTCTTGCCGGGACATGATGATCTATTTAGCTACTCCCGTCGTCCGAGACCAATAGAACCGACTGAGTGATTACCAGGCTCTTCAACGTTCGTGGTTTGAACTCGGCCACGGAGCCTTGGCTCAGATTGACATCTTGCGGCGGTATGAAGCATTGAATGAGGATTACAAGGAGTTGTATGAGTCCCACCGGTCTTGTCAAGGTGTTTTCGATAGGTTGACCGAGACACAGAATCAGCTGCTGGACACCGTTCGAAGCCAAAGTTAATTATCCGAAGATCATAAAGCGCTTCAGCAGGTGCATCTGGGTTGTGTCGGAAAAGAGGCGGATCTTACTGAAAAACTTACTGTTATGGAGAAGGAGAGGGATGACCTTTTGGATAAAGACCGAGAAAGAGAAGAACGCATCAAGCAGTTGGAAGCGGATCTTGCTTCCAAAACATCCTCTTTGACCAAGGCCGAAGGTGCTGTTAGCACGTTGAAAGGTGATCTGGAGCGCTTGACTGTGGACTTAAGTCATGCGGAAATTGTTAGGCATAACTATGTTCGTCAGCTGCTTCCCACCGTCTTTCAGAGGCTTCTATCCAGCGATGAGTATAAGAAAAGTATGTCTGACATTTTCAATTTGGCTATTGGCGCTGGATGGTCAGAGGGTGTGAAGGCAGCTTGCTCCGAGGAGGAAGCTGAGGCATTCCTGGCCACCGCCGCTGATTATGACCCCGCCTGCAAGACCACTTTTATGTCTGAGTTTGACTCTCTTTTTAACAAGAGTTGTCCGTATGTGGAGAAGCTGGCTGAATCCTTCCGGCTTCCTTTGGGGGACCTACAGAATATGTGTCCGGAAGGTACGAGACCCACCTTGAGTGGCAACGCTGCAGATATGCAGTAGTTTATCGGGAGGCTTATCCCCCTCTTTTTTGTGGTTTGTAATGTACAGGTTATTAAACTAATTCTGCGAAGTTCGTGGTTTGTACGGAAGTGCATCGTACATTTTTCCCCTTTTTGTAACTGTGCTTCGACTGATTGTAATGGATTTAGTGGCTAGTTTGTTTTTCTTTGTGTCCTTGCTATTTGTACACATGTATGCTTTTGTGCGTTGCTTGGCCACTGGCTCTTGCACTCATCCGGAACGTCTTGCGTTCCGAGTACTGTACGTCACTTGGCCATTGGCCCTTGGACTCATCCGGAACGTCTTGCGTTCTAGGTATTGTACGTCATTTAGCCATTGGCTCTTGGACTCATCCGGAACAGCTTGCGTCCCGGGTATTGTACGTTACTTCGCCATTGGCTCTTGGACTCATCCAGAGCGGCTTGCGTTTCGGGTATTATACGTCACTTGGCCATTGGCTCTTGGACTCATCCGGAGCTTCTTGCATTCCGGGTATTGTACGTCACTTGGCAATTGGCTCTTGGACTCATCCGGAGCGACTTGCATTCCGGGTAATGTTCGTCATTTGGCCATTGGCTCTTGGACTCATTCGGAGTGTAAAGAACTTGTCGGGATAAAAGTAGCGTAGATATTGGTTACTTGAGTCAGTTTGGGGTAGCTAATCCCTACCGGAACCATAAATTCATTATATCTACTTTTTGCATTTTTAGGAAAATTATTCCTCTCCTTAACATGGGAGGGAATCTTCATTAAAAATAACAACCACTATTACATTAATCATTCGTCAAGTCCTCGAAATTCTAAACACAATAACTCATATACATAGCACTTCCTAAGGTTGATGGTGTGCCAAGTCCGAGGCACCTCCTTTCCTCCCATTGTTTACAACTTATAAGAGCCATTTTGGTATGGTTCCGTCACCCTATAGGGTCCTTACCACTTCGGACCCAGCTTGCCCTGGTACTCCACTCTACTGGCTTCATTCCTTCGGAACACATATTCGTCCGGCTTGAATGACGTTGGTCTCACCTTTTGATTATAATACTGCTCTATTTTGGTCTTATGCTTGGCTTCTGTTATTGCCGCTGCTTCTCTTCTTTCTTGCAGGAGATCCATGTTTAGGCGTAACTCATCCTCGTTCTCATCTTCCTTGATCATCATGGTTTGGTGTGTGGGCATTCCTATTTCCGCTGGTATCACGGCTTCACTTCTGTATGTGAGGCTGAAGGGCGTTTCACCGTTACTTTGTTTTAAGGAAGTACGATGGGCCCAAAGTACGTTAGGTAGCTCGTAGACCCATCCTGCCCTCTCTCTTCCTAACCTGGCCTTGATTCCCTCCATCAAACTCTTGTTAGCCCTCTCTACCAGACCGTTTGCCTGCGGATGAGCTACCGCCATATTCATCTGCTTAATATTTAGGCTCTCGCACCAGCCCTTGAATGGGTTATTGACAAACTGGGTTCCGTTATCCGTGACTATTATCCGAGGAAGCCCAAACCGGCACACAATGTTCTCCCATACAAACTTTTTTACATCCTTTCCGGTGATCCTGAGCAACGGTTTTGCTTCGATCCATTTTGTAAAGTAATCGATGGCTACATTGACGAATTTTAATTTTCCGAAGGCTTGCGGTAGGGGCCCGGGGATGTCCATTCCCTATTGGTAAAATGGCCATGGAGCCATGATTGATGTCATTAACGTTTTGGGACGCCTCAGCACCGGAGCATGTGTTAAATCGTTTTTATGACTCGAGAATGATTAGTTCTCATCTAGGATCACAAAGTAACAATGATATAATATGTATATGCAGCGGAAATAATAAACACGAATCAAAGTTACTTCAAGGTTTTCTTTTATTCAACACAGCCCCAATTCTATGTGATCAAATCATAGAACGATTACTCAACAATAATAGGAATCAAACGATTCTTGAGGCTAATACATAGACGTCTATAACTTCTAGATGTACACACACATGTTTTTGTGTTTATACGACTCTCATTTGAAGCACACCTAAAACCTAATACCTGATATCTCTTTATATACTAGAGATATTTAGGTTTACAAAGGGATAAACATTAGACAATTAAATCTTTTAAACATTTAACTTCATCTTCTGTTATCTTCTATCTTCTTAAGGAGATCTTCTAGAATCCTTCATATTTGTAGAATTCTTGTTTTTCGTTTTAGTCCTTTTGTTTCATTGCTTGTTTCTTTTGTCTCATCAAATCTATAATTCCCAACAATCTTCCCCTATTTGATGATGACAAAACAAACATGTTCTTGTATGAACTTCATCATAAAGCCTGATGAAATCAAAGCTTCTCCTGAAGTTGAGATCATGGATCTCCCTGAATGAAACAAAACTTCCCCTTAATTTAGATTTCCTTTGTAACCTTGCCATGTCACCACACATAATAAGCTGCAAATCATATCTCTGTAATCTTCTTCCTCTTTTTGTCATAATTCAATAGGGGTCTTGTGAAGATAAGCAACTTGAATCATAACAACTACAAACCATATACCACACTACTAATCCAGCCTTATAATGTCTCAAATTACCCTCCATGACGCATAATAAGAATAATGAATTTAAGACGGTAGAAACTTAAACTAGCAGTAGTAATAAACAACCAG
>BQNB010010107.1:0-51626 GCA_026074375.1 Tanacetum coccineum
GGAGGAGGGGGGTGATGTTTACCCATGGTGTTGAAGGGTTGCAGGGTAAAAGAGGGGGAGGTTGACCCGTGAGTTGTGTTAGGGTTTGAAAGGGCGGGAAAAAGTATTATAAAAAGGTTAGGGGTGACATGGCAAAAGTTTGTGGATTTGGCAAATATGGCCCTCAAACTTGTATAAGTGGATTGCAATAAAGGTCCTTTTGTGGTACAAGTTTAGGGACTTGGCAGATTTAGTCCCTAAACTTATTTTTCTTCACTTTTTGACTTTGGATTTGTCGGGGTTGACTTGGGTTGACTTTTTCAGACTTGGGCTTTGTCTAGACTTTGTCTTTTCCACGCTTTTCCATTCCGTGTCCGGTTTTGTCCTTTTTGGCTTTGTTTTTCGTCCTTTTGTGTGATATCCGTTTCCTGCATAATACAAATGCAAAACAAACATATATTTGGCAGTTTTTGTCTGTTTTTGGTCATTTAAGTCCGTTTTTAATGGATAAAGGTATGTGTAATTTAGCACATACCACGTAGACTTGTTGTATGTACCCGATTCGGGCAGTGATACAAATAATGTGTTCCCATCATGGGTGTTCCTTCCAAGAACACCCGGGCATGTAATGCTTGTTGGCCCCGCAGGCGCCAAACAAATCATGATCCGAAAATCATTTCAAATGTAAAGTATGCATTTGTGACCAAAAATAAAGTCAAATAATGTATCCCATAGCGAGCTATGCAAATAAGTATGTAAACCGATTTGAAATCATTCATGTAAATGTGTTTGTAATGAATCGCAAAAATCAAGTATGTGAACCAAGAGTGTAGAATAGTATGTAAAAGATATTGTGAACAAATATGTAAACAAGTTAAATTGAGCATGTATTCTCCCCCGAGATTTTGTGTAAAAATAAAATGTAAAACAATGAAATAGGGGGCTAATAAACTCACATCGATGATGAAGAACGATTGGCGTGGAATTTCTACACATTGATGTAACAAGACGAAAACAAATTGGAAACGGCGCGACCAAGAAGTTACAACTAGTCTTAACGGTTTTTTTTTTTTGTTTTTCGGCTCGACCAAGAAGTTGCAACTAGTCTTAACGGCTAAGTCTCACTAGCCTAGGATAACTCATTTGGGTTTCCCGATGAATTGTTATGTCAACGCGACACGTTGATAAAAGATTTAGATTTAAAGTTGTAATAGTTTGGTGGTTGGTTAAATAAATAATTTGAAAATATACGCAAAGTGTGTAATATATTCTTTATATAGTACTTATGAATAATAACCCTTATATAATTCCTACCGTGAATTATATAACAAAGACAATCAATCAAAGGATTAATGAAAAATATAATATCTTGCAGGTCTTATATGATAAATGCGAGTTGTTAGTTAAACCAAATTAGTTTGACTCCAATTTAATTAACAAAAGACTTTGAATAAAAGTTGACACGTATCTTACTATTATAACTTAAACAACCGGAGTTGGTAACCGTTTATAACCATTATGAAATATAATTTAATATTTTATAAATTATGTTTCATTTCTTTAACAGGTCGTGTCTAAAACACTTCGCCTTATTGTAAAAGTATAGTTTTCGCTCGTTGTCCAGGTTATTGTATAATACCATTTAATATATCTTAAAACATATCTTAATTCCTTTTATCGTTTCTCTAAATTAATAGAGTTTTAGTAAATCGTGAATATAGAAAATTATATAAATTTTCGTCATGACTTTTCCGTTTGTAAATCGTTTTCCATTTTCGCAAAACTAAACGTTTTCAGTTAATGAATATATATTGAAATCAATCGCGTTTCAATATTTCAAATGCCCGCGTGTTCAGATATATATATACACCATTATATTTAAATTAAACCAATTATTAAGGGTTATATTTATTTAACCGATTAAAAACCACCAAATAATATTTATCCAGTTTTAATATTTATTAAACCTTAAGTTATTTTTATTTGTCGTTTTGATATATAAACCAAACAAACCCTCGTCGTTTCCTCGTTGACTCGCTAAACCAAACACGCCCTCGCGGCTACCACGAACCAAACAGCCCCTTCGGCTGTTAAACCCACAACCAAACGCTCCCGTCCCGTGAAACAACAAACCAAACACCCCCGAAAGCTGC
Organism: Tanacetum coccineum; assembly: GCA_026074375.1. Taxonomy (NCBI): domain Eukaryota; kingdom Viridiplantae; phylum Streptophyta; class Magnoliopsida; order Asterales; family Asteraceae; genus Tanacetum; species Tanacetum coccineum. Next base: position 2,133 of record BQNB010010107.1, read on the forward strand.
TGTCCCAAACGCACCCTTATGGGTCGTTGACCAGCGAAACAAACACCCCTACCGGCTGTAAGACTCAGGTCCAAACGCACCCTTACTGTCTAATAAAACAAACGCACCCTCTAGTGGCTGTCAACCCGCAACCAACCGCACCCTAGTCTAGTTTTTAATAACCAAACGCGCCCTAAACTTGCACCATGAAACCAACCGCGCCCACTGTTGGCGTCTGAGAAACCAAACGAACCCTTTGTTAACCACCAAACAGGCGCACCCTTTTTGTGTTGCTTAAACCCATATACAAACGCACCCAATGGGTTGCTTAAACCCATAGACAAACGCGCCTTTGTTATGGTGGTGACCAGGTGTCAGCTGCAGCAGCAGCGACGGTGGAGGGAGAGGGTGATGTTGGTGGCTGTCGGCGGCGAAGATGGGGCCCGACAGCAGCGACTGGAGAAGGCCACGATGGTGGTTTGAAGGTGATTCGGATGTGTGGATAGTGGTGGTGTGCGTCGGTGATGATGATGATGTTATGGTGGTGTTATGGCAGCGGCGGTCGAGTGGTGGTGGTGACGGCGCGTGACCGAGAGTGGTAGTGGGGATCGAATAGATCGGGAGATGGGGAGGATTTTTGGTGTTGGACGGAAAAGCTCGCCGGAAAACTTTTCCGGCGGCTGCGTTACACAGCTGACCCGACGCACCCTTTGGTTGATTACACCAAACCACACGCACCCTTCGTGGTGCCGAATCGAAACCAACCAACGAACACCTCTTTCATGGTTAACGAAGAAACCTGAACGCACCTCATGGAGAGAGTGACGAGGTGATAGAGATGGTTGTGGAGGTGCGGTGGGCGGTGTGGCAAGTGGTGATGATGATGATGATGTATGGTGTTGATGATAGATTCGGTGGTGATGTGGATGATGGTGGAGGGTGGCGTGGCTCGGCTGGAGTGGCTGGAAATATCATCGGAAAATATGGGAGGCGCGGGAAAAACTTAGAGAGGGTGAGAGAGTTGCGTAGGGTTATTAAGTGTGTGTGTTGTAAGGAAATGAAATGATAAAGAAATTATATAATATTATGTATATATTAAAAACTTTATATCAAAAGTGCAAGTTATCATAGTTTAGGGTCTAAAGTGTAATTTTGTATTTTAGTTTGGTTTAAAAAACGTTCGGGACTCGCTCTTTGAGCGGCTTAACGAATGATCAACGCCGAAACTTGCGCATTGTTTTTCTATCATTTTTCTGATAAAAATATGAGTATTCATCTGTAAATATTTCATAAATAGTTTATAACATTTTAATAAAAAAGATTTGTTATTTATTTGTAACCGGTTAGCAATGTCTGAATACAAAATGGATTTTAACTGATATTCGGTGTCTTCAATAAACGTTTACTAAATAAAAAAATGTTAAAATAATTTTTAAATATTCTCATTTAATGGAATCGTGATAATTAAATGGAATTTAATTCTTTTTGGTGTTTCCTAAAAAACTTGTGGGGGCATTTCAGTCACCTTCGACTGTTTTCGGGGTCTCAGTCAAACTATAAGTTGTTCGAAATTTCTGTGTTTTCATTCAAATTGCTCTTTAGGGGTGTTCCGACTAGTGGATAACAGTGATTTAGCTACTCGTTTTTGATAAGTCAACTTAGGAAGAACCTATATTTTCTCGTTTTCAAGTCAAATAAATGTAAAATAACTTTGTACATGAGGTATGAAATAATAAATAAGATTTATTATTTAAAATATGTTACGAAAATTTTGCCGGTTACACGTTAACTGTTTTTATGAGACAATAAAGGTTAAAAGTCAAAAAGTCAAGTTGGATCTGAAAAGTCAAAGGTAAAAATGGTCTTTTAAATTTTTTGAAAATTCTCGGATGTTACAGTACCTACCCCTTAAAGAAATCTCGTCCCGAGATTTATTTATTTTTTTTTTTTTTTTTTTTTGTTAACCGTTTGTGTGACCAAGAAAAATTTAAGATTTAAATAAAGCAGTTCTAAACAAGACGATGATAACTTTATTCCGGTAAATTTAAATGTTTTTTTTTGATTTTTTTTTGACATCTTCTCAATCCACCCAGAATTTGGTAGTTTGACCAGGGTATTTAATCCTCAAAATGAGTTATCTCAAGAAAAATCATTACAGGTTCTTACGACCGTGTTTTTACGGGCGGTTGTAGTCACAGTGAGTATGCTTAGATGTTCTAAATGTCCCGTGGCGGAGTCCTCGGTTTTTAACTATTTGTAATGTTCGTATGATTCACATCAACGTGGCTTATGTATGTAGTACCCAACTTACTTGGCAGTACATGGAGGTTATCGCGTCTAAGTGTTCCTACTAGTGGCCTGAAATGAATAGTCCAACTACCTGTTTCGTCGATAGGGGTTTATCTAGTTTAAGGAGAGATGCATTACCTATTGGATAAAGTTGTATCAGTCGGGACCGCTCCAGGACCCAACAGCAGACGATTCAGTATGTCAAAAACTAAAACAAATGGTGATGAGATGCCTCGAGAATGAGGACATTTCGAGAAACAATATTCCCAGAATAGAGTTTAATAAATGAGAGGAGCTTGCGAGAGAGCTTATGCGATAGATGGCGGATTATGGCACTCATTCGTTAGTTCGATGAATCAGCTCCAGTAGCTCAAGTGTACAACAAGTCTGTTAGTGTCCTGAACAGTCGTGATCTGCGAGATTAGCAACAGGCAAAAAGTGTAATAATTAAAATGAGATGATGACGGTAGCTCCAAAGTGAGGCCTTAAGATTCTGCTGAGTAGTAAGATAAGACAAGATGGTGTCTCTAGAACCTTTTAACGGATTTGGATGATTATCGATTTCTGCGTCTTATCGGTGTCATATCGGATACCATTAAGCCCACTCATTTATAATTTATTATTTGCATAAAGAAGCGTCCAAATTTATGTAAATAATAAATTGATAAACTTATGATTCGGTGATTTATAATTTATTTATTTAACTGAAGAGGCGTCCCAATCCTTTCAAATAAACAGATTATAAATCATCCTACTTAATAATTTTTGATGCAACACGCGTACACACAAAGTTTTCAAAGTGGTGAATGACATAACGATGCCGATGCTCTAAAGAGTATGGAACGAGTATTTAAAACTCGTCTTCAGAGACGGAGAGCGAAGCAATCAGGGGAAATCGACATAGAGTTCAAGACGGTTAATGAGTACTCGATTTAAAGTAAGTAAGATAAAGGTTATTATGAACGAATCAGCATAGCGATTATCATATCAATCTTCCTATTACAAGTCCCGCCCATACAAGACTTGCAATACTTAGATTCATACATAATCCCATGTAAACAGAACTGTGACTGGCTTCGTTTGCATAACAAATTATCTATCAATTCTTCATATTACAAGTCTGCCCATTTGTTTTTTAAAACATGACTTGCAATACTTAGATTCATACATAATTCCATGTAAACAAAATTATGACGGTCTCTGTGTAATACAATATAGTATAACGCTATGGGAAAAAATATCCTTAGAGACCATTGTTTAACTTACAATGTCTGAGAACGAAGTGAGGCCATTGTGCAACTCACAATGTCCAAGAAGTAAGATGAGACCATTGTATAACTCACAATGTCTGAGGTAAAATTGAGACCATTGTGCAACTCACAATGTTTTAAGAAATGCTCTAGTATTTGTATAAATAACTCTTATATAAATAAACGCGCGATATACGCAAAATATGTAAGCATATATATATTACATATATGCATGTCACGTAAGTACTTAATGCAGCACGTAATGTAAGCACATAAGCAAGTAGTTTGTATGCACTTTGAAAATGTTTGATGTGATGCAATATTTGTGAAGTAGGTTATAGTCTAGGGTAATAAAATATGCACCTAGTTCTCATATTAACCTTGGCTTGATACCAATATGTTAACCCCAAAATGTGTCGCAGCCAGAATTATGTCAGGGGGCTGTTACTTCATAATACAATTGACAAGATACAAGAGAACGATCTCTAAATGTGTTCGTTTGTAAAAAAACAATCTCGTTGATTTTGAAATCAAAATAATAGTTGTCCCATAATTGCATCACCATGAAAAACTTGAATGTAAAGACTCCAATGCACATCAAATAATCCAAGCATCTAATTCACCTGAGAAAAACATGCTTAAAAGTGTCAACATTAAAGTTGGTGAGTTCATAGAGTTTTGTAAGTATAAATGGTTAAATGATGGGAATCCCCAAAGAATTTATAAAGTTTGCATAACCATTTCATTCGCTTTTAATAATCGCCAAAAGTGTAAGAGTAAATGTAGACCAAAGAGTTTTAAGTGTTTATTGCTTCACCGCAATTAATGAAAAGTGTTCTAGAAATTAGTAATGTTCAATAAAGGAGTATGGACAGTTGAGATCGTGATTTTCAAAAATGTATGGGTCTACTATACAATTTCAGTACCACATAGATAATAGTCTACTGTTAGCGCTTAAGCTATGGACACGAAACCTTAAGTATACGTTGCTATAATTTTGTGCCCCGGGTAGGTCATTGCCTTAGCACCTAGTTTCCTCCAAATGTTAATGCGTCGTGTTACTGGGTAGTGCGTTGTTGTTGTTATTACCCGGACGGGGTTTTAGTTTCCATTCCCAATAGATCTTTTCACAGCATTCGCGCTTCCCTCAACCGGTCCTCGGTCAAGAAATTAACGGTTCAAGATAGGGGGACTTTATTGGCAATTGAGTATTAGGCAAAACCCGTAAAAAGGGATAATTTCACATAATTACTTGTGTCCAATAGTAGAAGTAACCATTGTGATTGTAAAATAGCTTGAGTACTTAATCAAAGTAGAAAAGAGTGTGATATAATCAAGTAGTTGATTCGAAATTGAGTATGTAAACAATTTGTAAACATGTATGCAAATGAGTAGAGACAAAGTATGAAACCAAGTTTGTAATCAACATGTAATTGTGTTTGAATGAAATTGTTAAAATCAGTATGCAAACCAAAGTATAGAATAGTATGAGAACGATATTGTAAACGGAATAATGTAAAACAAGTTGTATTGAGCATGTATTCTCCCCCGAGATTTGTAAAGTAAATGTAAAACAAGTGAAAGAGGGGCTATAAACTCACATCGATGATGAAGAACGATTTGGCGGAAATGCGCATATTAAGCGCTAGACAAAACGGAAACAGGAACGGCTCGACCAAGAAGTTGCAGCTTAACTTAACGGCTAAGTCCCACTAGCCTAGGATAATGAATTTGGGTTTTCTGATGAATGAGTACGTCAACGCAACACGTTGATAAAAGATTTAGATTTAAAGTTGTAATAGTTTGGTGGTTGGTTAAATAAATAATTTGAAAATATACGCAAAGCGTGTAATATATATTCGTTATATACTTCTTATGAAAAATAACCCTTATATAATTCTTACCGTAAATTATATCACAAAAACGATCAATCCAAAGATTTATGAAAAGTATATAATATCTTGCAGGTCTTATATAATAAATGCGAGTTGTTAATTCTAAAAAAAATTAGTGTGATCAATTTAATTAACAAAGACTTTGAAATAATAAGTTGACACGTATCTTACTTTTTTATAAATTATAACTTAAACAAACGATGTTGGTAAACGTTTATAACCATTACAATATAAATTTAATATTTTATAAATTATGTTCTTTTTCGTTAACATGTCGTGTCTAAAACACCTTTTTCTCCTTATTGTAAAAGTCTAGTTTTCGTCGTTGTCAGGTTATTATAATCCATTTAATATATCTTCACAAATATCTTAATTTCTTTTATCGTTTCTCTTAAATTAATAAAGTTTTAGTAAATCGTGAATATAGAAATCATATATATTTTCGTTCATGACTTTTCCCCGTTGTAAATCGTTTTCCATTTTCGCATAAACTAAAACGTTTTCCGTAAATGAATTCTATAGTGAAATCAATCGCCGTTTCAAATTTCAATTGCGCGTGTTTATGATATAATAATATATACACCATTATATTTAATTAATACAATTAATAGGATTATATTCATTTAACCGATTAAAACACCCAAATAAATATTTATCCAGTTTTAAATATTATTTTTAAAACTGAATGTTATTTTTATTTGGCGTTTTGATATATAGACACAAACATACCATAGTCGTTTCTCGTTGATTCGTAAACCAAACACATCTTTTCGTTGCTAAACCCACAGCCAAACGCACCCTACTGTGGGAACCAGCCAAACGCACCCTAATCTGCTCCCTTATAAACCAAACGCACTCTACGGCTAATTACCACAACCAAACGCCCCTAATCAGTCAACCGCAACGCGACTCCACCCCCTATCTTGTCTATTTTACAATTAAACCCAAAAACAACGCTGACTGTGTTTGTTCAAATCAAACGCACCTTTTTGTTATATTTGAGCCAAACTGCTCCTTGTGGTTGCTACACGGCCAACCAAAGCACCCTTCGTGCCGTTCTGGACAAACCAACACACCCCTGCAGCTATTAACCCGGATCCAAACGCCCTAATTCGTGTATACCACCACAAAATACAAACATCCTTAATGTACCATACGCGCCCTTCATTGCTAAGCTCCTACACAGACGCACCCACTCGGGTTGTAAACCCAAACGCATCCTGTTGGGCGGTTTACGGCTAGATCCAAAACGCACCCTTGCAAAAATTACATAGCAAACGGCCACCCTGTTTGGCTGTCCCCGAAACAACAAACCCAAACACACTTTGGTGTTATAAACACCAAACGCAACCCGTTGGCCGCAAGCTTAAACAAAACGTATCCTGTGGTTAAGTATACCCACACACCATCTAACAATATTCTTGGCTTTGGAAAGCAAACACCCTCTTTGTGTTAGCAGCCAAAAGAAGCACCTTTTCCTTGGTTGCATCGAGCTCAATACGCACATTAGAGGTGCAAGGCATTGAAAAACCAAAACGCACACCATGTGATTTTCACAGCTGACCCTGTCTGACACCCTTTGGTTGATTACACCAAGCCAACACGCCACCCTTCTTTGGTGCCGAAACGAAACAACCATAACGAACAACACCTTCATGGGTTAACGACAGAACCGGAACGCACCTCTGGAGAGAGGGACGAGGTGCTAGAGATGTTGTGGAGGTTGTTGTGGTGGCGGTGTGGCAAGTGGTTGAAGATGATGATGTATGCTGTTGATGATGATTCGGTGGGTGAAGTTGGATGATGGTGTGGAGGGTGGAGTGGCTCGGGGGAGGGACGGGAAATATCATCGGAAAATATGGGAGGCGCCGGAAACCTTATGAGAGGGGAGAGGAGTGTTTAGGGTTATAAGTGTGTGTGTTGTAGAGATGAAATGAAAAAGAAATTATATAAATTATTTATATATTAAAACTTTATATCAAAAGTGGCAAGTTACATAGTTTAGGGTCTAAAGTGTAATTTCTTTATTTGTTTTGGTTTAAAATAAAAAACGGTTCGGACTCGCTTGAGCGGCTTAACGTTATGATTCAACCTACGGAAACTTGCGCCATTGTTTTTCTAATCATTTTTCTGATAAAAATGAGTATTCACTTGATAATATTTCATAAATATTTTATAACATTTAATAAAATATTTGTTATTTATTTTGTGAACCGGTTACGCATTGTCTGAAATAAAAATGGATTTTAACTCGAATATTCGCGTCTTCAATAAACGTTACTAAATAAAATGTTAAATAATTTATTAAATATTCTCATTTAATGAAACGTGATAATTAAATGTAATTTAATTATTTTTGGTGTTTCTAAAATCTTGTGGGGGCATTTCAGTCACCTTCTGACTGTTTTCGGGTCTCGGTCAAAACTAAAAAGTTGTTCGAAATTTCGTTTTACATCAAATTGCTTTAGGGTCCGAATAGTGAAAACGTGATTTAGCTACTCGTTTTTGATAGGTCAACTTAGGAAGAACCTATATTTTCTCGTTTTCAAGTCAAATAAATGTAAAATAACTTTGTACATGAGGTATGAAATAATAAATAAGATTTATTACTCCCTCCGTCCCATATTAAGTGTCCATTTTTGACTTTTTGAATTCCTTTTTCATAAACTTTGACCGTAATATTTTCTTTTATGGGTTATATAATGCTTACTGAAAAATTTTTACCATTAAAAATACTTTGAACTCTATCCATTCATATATTTTGCATTGAGTAAAATCATTTATAACATAAGAGAAAGAAATAATTAAGGTAAAGTTGAAGAAAAAAGACTTTAAAAAGTCAAAAATGGACACTTAATATGGGACGGAGGGAGTATTTAAAATATGTTACGAAAATTTTGCCTGTTACACGTTAACTGTTTTTATGAGACAATAAAGGTTAAAAGTCAAAAAGTCAAGTTGGATCTGAAAAGTCAAAGGTAAAAATAGTCTTTTAAAATTTTCGAAAATTCTCGGATGTTACAGTAAAGCTGGACCTTCTAAATCAGCTTTGCAGAGCTTCTTCTTTCATGTTGTCTGCATGAAACCATTTGATGGAATGACCCAATAATCATACGTCTTCCTTTGAAGCATGTTCTCGAGGACTTGTTACGTTGTGGCGTATGTATTTTCCAGTTATTCTCTGGTTCTGGGAAATCATGCGGGGATTGGGTCCCATTTTAGTCAGGTGATGGTAGTCTCTCGCCTTAAGGAATGGCTTAACCACGTGCGTGGTCGACCACCTTGGGAATTGAGCGTATTCAGTGTCCTCCAGATCTGAGACATGCCCTTCATCCTGCATTGGAATGTCATCTGAAGATTGTTCAGAATGTTCTGATTCGGGGATCGGATTGTTCATCGAACGAAGAGACAACAACAGCATCTCTTGTGTTCAGGGTTCTACCATCCCAGTTGAGGGTAAGTTGGATGTTGTTTGGAAGCAGATGCATCAGACTCGTGGTTTCTTCAAACTTTGCTCTATCTTTTGTAGAGGTTGAGCTAACCATAAGCACCTGAATCGTGTTTCTCCTTTTTTGATGACTTATCTGGTTTATCAGATTGATGAAGGGCCTTCTCATCATCCATCGTCTTCATCATCCATCACTGTCTTGCTTTCTTCCCTTTATGTTTTTAACCTGTCTTTAACCTCTTATCCATGGCATCTTATTTGCTATTAATGCTTCCATAGTGCATGGTATAGTTTGGTAGTGGCCAGGATTTCTGTTTAGCCAGGACTTGTTCTTTATCATGTCGTTTAAAGAGAGCAACTCTATAGAATTCAAGTTCTTCAAGATTAAATTTTATCGTTGACCTGATGGAGTAAGGTGAATCTTGTTCTTCCTCACCTTTGTTCCCTTTTTTTAATGATAATGCTCCTTCGGATTTTTTTCAGATTCTTGATTATTGGATGATTATGGGCCAAGCGCACAGAGTATTCTCGATTAAATCTGCAGTGTGCGTTCAAGAATCTTCAAGGAGAGCATCATCAAGTTTTGTTCTCCTAGATATTTACCAACAACGTAGGACTTAGGATTTCAATGAGCATACTCAGTAGAGTGATAGTCTTCTTTACTTCAGACATCTCTTGCTCCCCATATCTTGCCACTCTTAGCGCAGGGCGATGAATGGAGTGATTTCAGGGAGAGATGTGGTGATTGTTTGTAGCTTCCGTGTTGATTGGTGTGAGGAACGGTGGACCAGTGAAGATGGTCTTAGTAGATGAGAACATCTGTGAAGGGAGCGATTACTGGAGGTAGTTGACCGTGACTGTCTGATGACTTGTATCAGGTTCTGGTGGTATCAGACTGCCTCTATATACTTTAGATTTCTCTGATCATCTTCGGTTGGTTTGTCATCAAAGAAAATTTGATCCCTTAAAGTTATCAGTGTCATTGAGATTTTCATGGAAGAATTAGAACCAGATTGATTTCGGGATTATCTTAATGACACGTTCGTATTCTGTTATGAGCTTCAGGTTTTCATTTGAACCTTTGGGTAGGTGTCGCGAGGAATTCATCATCCATGTGCTCCGGGTTTGGTCCAGCAAGAGACACATGAGCTTTTCTAGAGTTTGATCCAGTTGGTCTTTCATTGCATGGGTCAGGGTTGGTCAGGCGAGCCTCCTGTTGCTTTTTCAGGGTCTGAACCCAGCCTGGCCTTGTTACTAACAGAGTATGCTTTCTCCTTGGGTTATCTAGTGAATCTACTTTACCTGTATTTTGTCTCCTTTAGGAGCAAGGCTTCTGTTTCACTTTCAGTTCGTTCTGAATCAGATGTTGATGAAGATCATGGATCACTTTCTTGAATGTGTTCATCTTCAGTTGAGAAGAGGGTCCAGTTGTCGAATCATGAGAGTTTGATCACGCTTAACAAGTGATAATATGGATTCCGTTAGTTCTTTCCTTCTTTGACAATCGATCAGGGACTGACGCTACTTGTTTTCAGTTACATTGGCCTTTCCCTTGCCCTACTACATTCAGGCAGTGAGGGGAGTTGTTCTCAGTTTAGATCCCTGGATCGGTTACTCCTCCAAACAGGTGCCGACATTTGTGTCAGAAAGGTCTGCGCTCGCACATCTCCGCTAAGCTTATAGGCTCGTTCCATGTCAGCTTCATCACCGTCCTCTTCTCCTCTTTCTTGATGCGCTTACTAAACTCATCTTCTTAGCTTTAGTTCGAGATCTGGATTCATCACTTCTTTTGAGGAAAGATTCTTGTTGAGCTTCATCATCTTCATCTAACAAATAGTTGAAGTAGGCTTTCCTTTTCTACTTTATGTGGGAAGCTTATGCTTGGAGGTTTCTTTGTCGGAGCCAGGAGCTGCTTGGATTGTTTGACTAGGAGTAGTAATTGTGGGCTTCTTTGGGTGGAGCTATGCTTTGTTGCAGGTTGCACCGCTTGCCCTTTTCTTGAGGGGTTTTCTTTGTATTCTCAGGCATCATTTCAGATACTTGGGATTAATACGAGGATTGTTGAATGGCTCTCAGTAATCAGGGGATCGGAATGGCCATTCCAAACACTTCAACTGTCTCACTTTTGGGACAAACTTGAATTTCCTAATATAAAATCATTTCCCAGTATGATGAACAGAGGAATCGGACGTCGATGGATGTTGTTTTGCTTTGCCAAGTAGTAGATTATCACCTTGGTGAAAACCGTCCTACGGAAAGAAGGGAGAGGAGTTACTTTCTTCTTTGGGTCCTTTCAATATGGCTTTGTGACTTGCTTTGTGTGAGAAAATTGTCTGGATCCCTTGAGTAACTTTCCATAAACTGCTTTGCATGTTTCAACTTAGTTTGAGTGCCGATTACCCCACATATTTGCAGAAACTGGGTGTCTGGGTTTGTCAGTGCCAGAAGTCTTTCGTCAAGCACTGGTTGATTAAGGTTAGAATTGCTCTCCATGGTAGATACACATAATTCACCCGTATATTGGAGACCAATTTTACAGGTTCAGGATACCCCAGCTCATTAACAAAATCAATCATAATGTTACCAGAAGGAGGTAACTCAAACGGTTGTGCTGGGATGACAGGAGTAATTGCTAATGCCTTTCTAAGAAGATCAGCACTTAGATCGAACCATTGTTCATCAATTTGACAACTATAAACCCCAGACTTCTCGTCATATTTCATTGTATTCCAGGTTTTGTTGCATGTAAATAGCAGGAACCTTGCTGAGGGGGAGGGACGGGGGGGGGGTGGGGGGGGGGGCCCCCCCCCAAGGGCCCCCCGGTGGTGGGGTGGGGGGGGTGACAGGTTTGCTCGGAAGAAGTTGTATTACTCTAAGATTGTTCCACTGATATTGAAAGATGGGGTCTTTTGAAATCTTTTGGCATTGAAAAGAAGTTGCTTTTCGATTATTAACCACTGAGAGCGAGGTACAATTGCTCATCTGTTTGTCGGTGGTTGAGGGAAACATTTTGTTTGCCCATCGATATTCTGCAAAAGAATTATTAACAAAGATGACTTCACATTGCAGAGAATGATGTTAGAGGAATTTAGCTTTGATTAAAGTCATGTCATCACGATTGATTAAAAACAGAGGTAACTCTGGTTTGATGAAAATCTACATTTGAGGACACAAGATGCAGAATTATCCAACAGGATCAATTACTTGTTAACTAAGCCCGGATGGGGTTTAGAAAAGCAACTGGGTCATTTGAAGGGGTCTTGATAGATTATTGGGCCTAATGGGCCAAATTAGAACTTAGCCCACAACGTCGCCAGGCAGAATGGCAACCCGTCGTTTGGAGAATGAGCAAAACCGCCGGAGGAAGGCACTAAACGACATGAATTAAAATTTGAAAATGGGCGGGTGAAATATTTTAATATATAAAAATATTCGACCAACTGCCGATATAAGGTCGGTTTACCTGTTGGAATTTAACATAATATAAAAAGTTATGGCAACCTGTTGTTGAGTCAACCCGCATGAGACAATCGCTGTTGAATCAGACCCGCCTTTAGGCAACTCGCTGTGATCAAACCGCCTTAGGCCATCTCACTGTGAATTCAACCGCACATTAGGCAAACTCGCTTTGGAATCAACCCGCATACGAACCTGCGGGGTTGAATAGTTATTAAAAAATTAATAAATTCAACCAAACGCAGCGGTGCGGCGGTTTCCCTCAAAACATTAAAATAATATATAAGATAACAATACTCGCACCTAGAAACAATAAAGCAACTCGCCACTAGGTGGTGATTTCTTAAAATTCAATTCCACGAATCCTTTGTCAAAACTAAGCACTCCTAAGGCCATTCTAGGCTTTCCTACGCTAAGATAAACTTAACTACCATCTTTCCAGATCAATACACAACTGACGTTTTACTTTCTAAAAGTTAACCCGACCACCAAAGAATCTTATGCAAATATTATTCATATTGTTGGACAGTATTATACACACATCAAAACTTAGTAATCTATGGCCTTATGAACAATTCAGCAACCTATATTACACATTACAACATTTACATTGGCATTTTCATCTAAAAACGACCCTAGATCTATTTTTTCTACTCTTTTTAATGTGTTTTCATTCGATTCCATTGATACACATATATAATAGATGATATAGATTAAAGTTCGATAAATACCTTTGCAAGAAACACTGGAAATCAAAGATTTGAAAGTTTGTTCTTGGCGGCGAGTTGCGTATGAGTGTGTGTGTTTTCGTTGACCGGATTTTGATAAGTTTGACCAAAAACCAACTCGCCGCCTCTTTTATATCCTAAGTTAATAAGTTGGCAGATTTAGTCCCTTAGGTTTCCATCTTATTTTATTTTTTGTTTTAAGTATTTCTAAGGATCTTCTAAGTTTAGGCTATTGCCATTAGTCCTATTGGTTATAAGGTAGGAATAACAAAACAAAATTGCTTTTATAACCCTAATCATTATAACTATAGATAACTTTGGGACCTTTGAGGTAAAATTAATTAACTCCCTTCAAATATTAACCCATTAGAATACAACAACCATCTTTATATTTTACATTTCATTGCATTCAACACTCAGTAAATAACCATGGAAGTTTCTCTTCAATTACTTCTTTTAGAACCTTGTGTGATGAGGCAAAAATTTCACATTTACTGTCCCCCTCAAACAACGAACCCATTTTCTATGATGAGCTGTAGTCGTTGTTTGAGATGAAAGTTCAGGCGATCAGCCTTTTCATCACCATTGTTTTTATAGACCCATTTTCTACGTCCATGTTTTTTTTTTGGTGAAAAATGTGGTTAGGACCATAAGTACAAAGGATACTTGAATGCATTTTGTTTACTCGCCTCTCCTTCTTGAAGACTCGTATCTTTATTTGTCTGAGAGTTTTAGGGGGTCAAACTCTTCATTGTAGGCGTGAAGAAGAAATTCGACCGTTCTCTTGGTATATGCTTTTGTTGAGAATGTCTGCGCAAGGTTGATAATTAGTTTCACGAAGTCAGAGTTCACCACTTATTTTCCACTTGCTCTCGGATGAAATGGTGACGTATGTCGATGTGTTTTGATCGAGAGTGTTGGACGTTGTTACAGCAAAGAGCAATTGCACTCTTGTTATCACAGTACAGAGGAATTTCTATGCGGAAGTCAAATCCATATAGTCTTTGAGCTATGATCGCATCCAAATGATGAGCACATATACATCCAGACATGGCGATGTCTTCAGCCTCTGTAGTTGATTTTGCAGTGCTTCTTTGTTATTTGATGACCAGCTAACCAATCTATCTAATAGAAATGAGCACTTCCAGACGTACTTCTTCTTGAATCTTTTTGACAACCGCATGATCCACACTGACATAAGCTGTTAGTGTCATGGCGTTGTCTTTCGGATACCAAAGGACACCATGTTAATGGGTTCCTTCAAGTACCGAAAGATATCAGCGCGAGCGCTCGCTCGCACGCTCAAAAGTGCTTTTTGTCAGGCTTGCTGATATCTAGCCCACACATGCCTACGGCGAAGTTACAAGGTCGGGTTCTTCTGGCTGTAAGGTACTTTAGGGGGAGCCACCATTCCTCTAAATCGAGTTTGCGTCAACTGGAATCCCCATGAGATCCTCGTCAAGTTTCATATCGATCACCATTGGTGTATCGACAGGGTCAAGAGAGTTCCAATCCATATTTCTTAAGGTTTTGAGGCATATTTTGCCTTGGTTAATAAGATGCCTTAGGGACTTTGAGAAGACTTGTAGTCCTAAGAAAAATGAACATTTGTACATTTTTTTTTTTTTCATTGACATCTGAAATTTGATGTTCATTTATTTGGAAAATATGTGACACGTATTTATGATCTGTTGAGGCAAAAATGATGTCATCTACGTATATTTGAACAAGTAGAATATGTTTGCCTGATTTGCGTGTGAATAACGTTGGATCCACGGCACCCTTGAAGAAATTGTTGGCCAACAAGAACTTTGAGAGTGTGTCATACCACGCCCTTGTGCTTGCTGTAGCCCATTAAACCGAGCCTTCTTGCGATAGACGTGAGTAGGATTTTCCTGGTCTTCAAATCCTTCGCTGACTGACAAAGACATCTTTTTTTGATTACACCATTCAGAAAAAACGCAGTGTGACATCCATTTTGATAGTATGATCATTATTCTTGGTTTGCGGCTGGCAATATGAAGATTTGATGCCTCTATTTGTGCAATGGAGCAAATCTGATTCTTCAAAATCATTGCCTTCCTCCTGGACGATTCTCCCTTTGCTAACATCCGTGCTTATTTTTTAGTACATCACCATATTCATCAAGTTTCACTTTGTAGATCCACTTGAGAGCGATAACCATAACATAGATTGGACGAGGTACTAATTCCCATACTTCAAGACGATCAAATTCGTGAATTTCATCTTGCATGGCTTGAAACCAGCAGTCTTCTATCACGGCCATTTTGAAGTTCTTGGGTTCGACTTTGGATAGTTCCGTATGGAAACAGCACCACAAAGCATCGGATGCTAACTATTTTCTGGTAGATACAGGACGAGAGGGATTGCCAACGATGTTATCCAGAGGATGATCTTTGGTCCATCTTCTGAGATGATCTGGTGGGTAATTAACTTGGTTGGGTTCCGCTGAATTAACATTCCCAGATGATGACTGTGCCGAACCTGGTTCTCCAGTAACAAGGTTATGTGAAGGATGTAGAACATCGTGATTGATTGGGGGGTCTTCGTGAGTGGGTTCTTCTGCAATTTCTTGATGTCGGACTGGATGATGCATATCGGATGTTGACGATGAAGCACTTGTAGACGGTGCATCTTGAGCAATCGTTGTAGACAAAGATGTACCAGGTGGAACAACTTGAGCGTTAATTTCAGTAGCAGAAGGTACTGGTTCATTGACTCGAGATTGTTCAAGGTATTCATCAAACATTGGTTGAAATAACATCTCCAGCTCTTTATCGGTTGGAGCATACGCTGAGCCCTGAATTTGAGTTATCCATCGGGGTCATGATGGTAAGGATTTGGGTCCTGATTCATGCGTTAGGAGCCATCGACTGATGCATTCATCGATGTGACGTCGAATTGTTTCATTAAATCAACGAGTTTCTCGTGTTGATAGATTCTATAGCCATTCTCTGCTAGGAGGGATACCAACGAAAATCCCAATGTCAGCTTTGGCTTGAAATTTTTCTAGATCTTCGCTATCATTTGTAGGATAGCACAGTGCACCAAATACTCGAAGAAATGTAAGATCAGGCTTCTTAGCATGTACAGTCATAAGGGGTTTTGTTTAGAACGAGTATGAATTAGGGATCGGTTCTGGTGTAAAGCAGTAGCTACAGCTCCTGCCCATAGAAACCAGAAACATAGGTGCTTGTTAGTATATTTCATCATTGTAGTGTGCTTCCACTATGTGTTCACGATTTCGTCTTTTGACAATGCCGTTTTGTTGAGGAGTTCTCGGAACAGACTTTGTTGAAATTATGCCAACACTTTCATAGTATTCAGACATATACTGGTTGCGAATTCCGTCCATTATCTCGTGCGGAATGAATCTGACTGTTTTTTTGTTTGAGTACCAAACCTGAATTTGCTAATGAAAGTGATGACCAAACTCTGGAGTTTCATCCTTTGACCTTAAAAACTTTACCCATGTGAATCTTGAATAGTCATCCACGATGACTAAAATGTATTTCTTCCCTTTAATACTCTGGACTCTTATTGGACACACAGAATCCATATTAAGGGCGCATGAAGAACTTCCATATGTGTATTTTCAGATTTTGGTTTGTGGGAGCAATTTTTGCTTTTTTCTAAGTTGACAGGCTGCGCAAGATGATCTTTTTTCAACTTCAATTTGGTGACCTCTAAACCAGATCTTTTCGAGCAAGATATTCTATTGTACGAAGTTTAAATGGTTTAAACTGACGATTGCCACATCATGATTTGGACTTGGAAGCTTTGGACAACAAGCATATTCGGGAGAAGACTTCATCATTTCATCAATCGATATTGTGTACAAATTGGTGCTACGACTGCCTTTAAGTATGTCTGCACCATTAATATCACGAACAAAGCAAGTATGCTTTCTGAAGGCAAACTCAGATCAGATTACAAATTGCCCTACAGGAGATTATAGATTGTGTCCAGTCCCCTCCACGTAGTATACTCTTGAGATCACACTGTCACCAATAACATAATCTCCATAACCCCAGATGGCTGAAGTGATCTTCCGATCTGGACTGTCCCGATAGAAGTTTCCACAAAAATTCGTGAGCTTTTGAACGATTCCACGTTATTGTTTTGAACAGCCTTCGATTCCAGAAACCTACAGGATGACCTGTCGACCTGCATTTTGAAAACAGTCGAGTTTGGAGAGTTGGAAATTTTGGGTTCCCCATATTTTTGTTGGGGTCCTGTTGGTTTTAGCACGATAGGTAGAAACATTTCACAGAAAGCTTAGTTAAAGGGCTACGTTTCGCTAGGCAAATTTCTTTCATGTGGGTCTCCATTGATAACCACAATTAAGTTTTCTTAAGGTGAATTTCTTTCCTGTGGGTCTCCATTGATAACCAACATTAGTAAATAGTTTACCAGTTGCTTTCTAAACCCGCTTTCCATTATTCAAGACAGTTTTAACAGTGGGGGTTGCATTCACAGAATTCAAAATATTAACAACACACATTTCATGATTTGCAGAGTTTAAACATTTGTTACACGGTTTGCACACAGATGCAGAATTCGAATTAATTACAACACGCTTAGAGCTAATGCTAGAATCAACCCGATTCACTTTTGTCCATACTGACTTATTTGTCCTAGGGTGGTCTTCTACTTTCTTCTTATTCTTACTCTTAGCAGGCATGATCCTATTTTTCTTTGTATTGCTTCTAGGCTTTGATTCGCTTGCTTCAGTGAAAGTGTTTACTCCTGTAGAATGAATCACAGGGACATTAGTTTGTTGAACTTTCTGGTGCACTTTGTGTTTCTGTGTGTTACTAGATGAAGTTCCTGGTTTATCATTAAAAGTTACTTGCTTTTTCCTAGTTACAGGGGTAGAGGGAGCCTTGTTATCTCTTTCATTGAAACTTTTTGGGCAAGTGCCAATCACATATTCTAGCAATTCCTGAGATAGCTTAGTGTATTGACAAGCATAGTTAAGTGCATTATCCAGTGGTTTAACTACTCTAGCTTCCTCTACAATCTCCCTAACTGTTTCTACACTCTCCTTAAGATGGTTGATATAGGTTAAATGAGCACTCCTATTGTTCTTAAGGGGATGCGGGATGGGTTTAACATCAATGGCATACATGCCAGGTGCAAGAACTTTTGGTTTGACAGAGTCACTAGTGACATTTTTCAAGTTGCCTCCTAACTGAGCCTTTAGATCCTCAATCTGTGTTAACAAGGAAGATGTCTTTTCATTAGTATGAAACACCGTAATCTTAATGGAGTCATACCAATTTCATGTAATGTGTTTGACCTTTTCTAGTTTCTACTCTAACGCCTTCTTTTATTCAATAAGAGCAGTTTACATCTTAGCATTATACAAGATTCACAACTTTCTGTCATTCATTATAGAGACTGATCTTTAAGTTTCTAATTACGTTGTCCTTTTCTTGAAGCTGTGTTTCTAGATTTTTAATTATGAAAAATAAGTCAAATTCAGGAACATCCTGAGAAGTTTGTGATTTGTTATTTCCAAAGTTTTCTTTAAGGTGTTGATATTTCAATTGCAAATTCAGGTATTCCACCTCAAGTTTGTTAAAACCTCTTATCATTTCATCATTAACATCCTTTGATTCTCATTGGTAATTAAGAGATCCAGCTTCAAGACCTAGACAACGTGATTGTTCAACAACAAACATCAATTGATTCGACAAACAATTAGCAACTAGATTCTCATTTGCAATGAGAAGGTTTTTCCTTTCAATTTCAGCACATTGCTTGTCCATAGTATTCAGGTCCACCTCTGCTGACATTTGATCAAAAATTTCTTCCATTTTTTTAACTTCTTTAAAGAGAGCCTTTTGAACTCCTTCAAAGTGTTGTTTAAGAGTTTTGAAAAATGGTATGACTTCATGAGGTAACATCTTTTTGTTGTCAAACCTCTTCCCTTCTGTGACACCCTGGTTGGTGTGCTTCCATTTTTACATGTTTGTCAAATCTGTAAAAAGTTATGTGAGTGTATAAAGATTTATAATTTCACTTGACTTTTTATTGGGAGAACCCATGGGGACAAGCCCTGACATGTGTATTTGGGTGGATTACACATCGATGGTTGAAAGTGGTTAAGAACTGAGGCTTCAAACCTTTATCCTGTCATTTTCATCTTTGGCTAAAATATCTGCTTAGGGCTCAAATCTCTCTGAGTGCGAAGGATGCAAAGATAGTTCTCTTTTGAGTAATCTGGGGGTGCAAACTTAAATTTATTTTGAATACACTGAGGGCTTTTCATTTTCTCATACATTCTTTTCCTAGTCAACTCAGCTATCTCAAGAGTTTCCTCCGAGTCATGCACAACAGCAGGTTTATGATTGGTCATGACTATTTCAGTACCATTATAGAGGGAAGATTGAACTTGCTTTGCACGTGTGAGACATAAGGGGTTTTTGTAGCCTATTGCTACCTTTTTTCTTTTCATCATAAAACGGTTTTGGTTTACATAACATGTGCACCGTTTGAATAATCTATCTTCAACCTTTTCTTTTAGCTTTTTGATGTCTAAAAACTCTTCAATGTATTTATCTTCTTTTGGTTTAAAATCCTTTTTCAAGGTTGTTACTTCTTCCTTCATTGACTTGTTATGGTCAATGGTAGAATGAAGTTTCATTTGTACAGTATGAAGTTCCGATTTTAAAGAAGTTTCCTTTCTAATTCGATCAGAGATAATTATTCTCATTTTGGTTCATCAAATCTATCGTTCTCTTTCAGTTACTTTAAACGTTGTCCATTTTTTTCATCACCCTACAGTATCCTTATATCTCGCAAGTATCAGAAGTCATTGTGTCATCAACTACTTTAACTTCTTATTTGCTGAATACTTTGGACCACCCGTTCAGCAATCATCTATAATCCGATATCAGTGCATCATTTGCAAACAAAAGGATACATTACTTTGTACAACATGTTCTTCGTTGTCCTCCATATACTGATTATACAGAATAATATTACTATCACTCGCATATTCAGCATCAGAGTCAACAACGTAGTTGTGTTGTACATCGTTTTGCATCTCGTGTACTTCATGATACTCATCCAAGTGATCTACACAGGTATCATGATCTTGTACCTCAAATGGAGTATTCGAGTCATATGATGGCCCGACTTCATCGTAGATTGGATCTTCAGATGAAAGATTTACCATGAACATGGTCTGTATATTAGGAGCCTCATCAACATCAGAGTCGAATGCATCACATTGATCAGCTTTAAAGATATGATCCACATTGAGTGCCAAATCTTTCTCGGTTGGGTCATCCACATCATCATCAAAGTTGGTGACCTGTTCTCCTGCAAGAAACAACAACTGTTCTTCATCCAGTACTGCACCATTCTCCTGGGCTTGCATAAGTAGCATCTTGTCCTTGAAGTAGTCTGAATCCTGAAGTCGCTTTGGTCGAGGACATTCTCGTGCTATGTGCCGGGATCCATTACAGTTGTAGCACATAATGGTTTTAGCTTGACCAGATTTCACATGCCACCTCTGTCTGACCTCCAGCATTCTATTACAACATTTCCTCTGCATGTTCCTCTGAAATGGTCTTCCTTGATTATTTGCATTGTATCTTCCACGGACATCTTGAACCACAACTCTGCCGTCTTGAACTGTAGCTTTGTTCCTTGCATTAGAAGACGTTCTGAGTTGATTGTTTGTTTGAGGAAGATGTGATTTGTATAATTTAATGAGGAGGACAAGTGTGTTGGTTAAACTTTTAATCAAGTTGTCAGTTGAAGAACTTCTCGAGTCCAGTTGAAAGTTATCAGCATGAGATGGTTCATTTGAGGATTGAGGAGACATGGATGATTGTTTTGGATACTACTGAACTGAGGCATTAGACACTAGTGCCAAAGGATCATTATTTGGTTGAATGAACCTTTCCATCATCATATCCTATCTCACGTGCATGTACTCATGTTGCAATCAAATAGCAATAAAAGCTGATCAAAGTTAGACTCTTTCAAACCTGTGTTAAGTTTGACTTCAGTTATGAATCTACTCTACTCTGGTAACACGTTGTTCACAAACTTAGAGTTAAGCTGCATTCTGGGCATGGTTATCTTAATGTTTCTCATGTCATTAATGAGCTTCGTAAACCTAACATAGTATACGTGAATGGTTTCTCCTTTGATTTGATGGAAGTGTTCAAATTCATCGTATAACTGAGATTCCCTGTCATCCTTTGTTAACTCAGAACCTTCCAGAATCATCTTCACATTGTCCCAAATATCTTTGGCGTCAGTATAGTGGTTGATGAGTGTGTAGATGTCTATTGGTATTCCTTGAAGTAGGATATTCTTTGCACGAATGTCAGCTTTATACCTTTCCTTTTCTTTAGCAGAAAGGTCTGTAAAGACTCTAGCCCGTTCTGGACCTGGTTGAAGTGCACCCTCAGTTTCTTCAGCAGGAGTTTGTATGAACATTCCCATTTTAAATAGACCTTCAGTAATCGATTTCATAATGTTCTCTCCATTATCTTTTCCCAGACAATACAGACGAATGCGTTGTTGCCAAGATTCAAAGTCTGTTCTATTAAGCATTGGTGGGCGTGTATCGAAACCGGCATACTGGATATCTTCTGACATATTAGACATCTTGAATTTGTTGTGAAATGATATCAGTCTTGACCGATCAGTGATAAAGAAGACTTGTGTTAAAGATATGTTTTAGTTGTGATTAAAGTAATTATTCCACGGGATTTTACTAATCTTTACTGAAACCGAGAAATAAATCTTTCACGGGATTTTACAAAGTAAGAAAACCGTAGAAGAATTAAGATTTTAGTGACATATTTCGCTTGAAAAAAATCAACATAATTTGCTTGATGACTTATGACATGTTTCGCTTGATGAAAACAAACATATTTCGCTTGAAGAACCTGTCATATTTCGCTTGTTTTAAAACTAAACATATTTTCGCTGAAAATCTGTCAATTTCGCTGGAATCAACCTGTCATATTTCGCTTGAATAATTGTCAATTCGCGAAATACATATTTCGCTTGGAATCAACCTATCATATTTTGCTTGATTCAAACCTGCATATTCCGCTTTCTTCAAACCTGCATATTCCGCTTCCTTCAAACAGAAGGTTAACTTCGAGCAAAACACTTATTTTTCCAACAAAATCACCATAAACACACCCTTTTTGACGTTGAACCTTGATTTTTCTTGCACAACTAGTTACCTTATGCCTAGATCTTGCTTAAAAATATAACAATAAACACATCTAAGCACAAAAAACTGAGTTTTGATTTTCAAACCAAAAATCCAAAATGTAACTAAAGAACATGATTTAATCAAGATTAGAACGCACACAAGCTAACGAAATCACCACATAGCTCTAATACCAATTGTATGATATCAACTTTCACGGCCCGGATTATGATTCTTAGATTTGGCTAGTTTCTAGAGAGAGAAACACATAGAGAGATATTTTCTAGAGAGAGAGTGTATGTGTTAAAGTGTAAAATGAATAAATGACTAGCTTGCCTCTTCCAAAGTTAGAAGAGGCTTTTATAGTTCATTACAATATACCGGTATTAGTACCCGGCTTTAATACAAAAAGTCATACAATTACCAATTAAACCAACGAGCTATAATAAACAGTAAAATACACGGGGTGACCGAGACTTTTTCTAATATCTAACATATATGTACTATATAAATATAATATATAGTGATTATTTGTTGATACTGAAAACAGCATCGTGGATTCAATACTTTTCGTATTTGTAATCGAGCCGACTAAATTATAGGTCGTGATCGTGCTCGTTGATTTTCCATGGATTGTTTCGATTATTTGATCGTTGGCTTTGATCAAGATGAGTTCATAGCCTCGCTTTTAAAGTTTTCAATGTTTTTAACTCCGCGAGGGGGATATATTGCTTGTTTTGTGAAATTGAACGCAAACTGTTTTCGATACTTGAATATGATTCCTTCACTACTGAGTATATGCCTTTTTGATGTGTGACTGTTAGTTACCATGTGTTGGTGAATGCTAATGTATTATATAGATCTATTGGGTTTGACAACCCTGTTCGGGGTTTGAATCCGTTGGGACCACCCTGTCAAACAAACATTTTGTAGTTAGTATTAGGAGAAGTGGCATACTTCTCGGACATAATTTCGTCCTACGGGAATGAATGTGTTAAGTTTCGGTACATGGGCTCTTTAGTTGAAAATCAATATTTTTATAACTTGAATTATGAGACAACGTTATATGTTTTGTTGAACCAAAATATGCGTTCTAACTCTTATTTGTAAACTCTATGAATTCACTCAACGTTTTGTTGACGTTTTTGGGCATGTATCTCAGGTTACTTGCTATTGATGGCTTGGATGGAACAGAACACGGATAACAAGGACGGTGCCTCGGTGAAGTAGTGTCATAAACTAAATAAATGTTTTAGAAACAAAGTCGTGTTTTGACTTCTAGAAATAATTTTTATTTTAGTATTTGAGACCTATGTAACTCTGTTCTTTATAATAAATAAATGTGTTTTATAACAATCTTTGAACGTTTACAGGACTCGGTGCATGTATTATGAATACACCCCAATCGTTGTATCTGATGCTATCGCATTTAGGGGTGTTTACATAAAGTATATTGACTAAACATGTTAATATGATCATAATGTCAATTTTTTTGTATTATGATTGTTTGGTTTTAAGGAATTGTAAATGTTAAGTAGCTTGGATCCAATGCGAGTATTGTATATGTTAGCATAATATTTATGCTTGCAAAAGGTATATAAATGTATGCATGTATTCCTTGAATGGGTTATAGCTAGTTAACCACTAGTTGTAACTTAGTGAATGTTGTTTACGTCATATACTTACTAAGCATTTTGCTTATGTATGAGTTTCTAAATGGTTTGTAGGTTCGGGCGGTGTAGATAAAAGTAAAGAGAGAGTTATGTTGTTGGCATAGGAAGTTGCTTGTTTTTGACACGATAAGTAGAAAACCACTCTTTTTGGATCAAGGAGCCGTTAAAGTTGAAGACCTGATTGTCTTTGTCTTTTGGGTAATTTTCTTGTATTAATCATGGGTTAATCTTAATCTTTTGGGTCAAATTGATGTAGTCAAATGTTTAATGTTTTGGTTTGAAATGGTCTAAGTAAATGTTATGAATGATGTAGAATATAGTGGCCTATATGCAAAGAATGGTGTTTGGGTTAAAGGTTTATAACCTGTTTTACTAGTTAAAGTCAAGTGAATATAATGTTGAAAAGTTTATTTATTGTAAATTTGGTTAAATGCAAAATTATGGATGTTTAAGAGTCTGTTAAAAAAGCTGGGGTTTGTTTTTTTGGTTTTTTTTATACAGAATTCTGTTCATTCTGTAGAGTTCTACATCTAAGGTCCCAATACGGCGTATTTAAGTTATTGAATACGGCGTATTAAGCTTTTGGACCCAATACAGTGTATTTCAAAGTATTCAATAAGGTGTAACAAATCCTGAATCCAATACGGAGTATTCAGTTATTGAATACTTAGTATTCATTTTTGGACTCAATATGGCGTATTCAAGTTAATGAATACGGCGTTATTGACATCTGTATTACAAAATTTTATAACCTTCGTGTTTTGATTTTCTTATGGGTTATTTATATATTTTCTTATAAATGAAATGAGCTATTATGTGATAAATGATTAATGTATGTTTCAAATTTCTTATAGTTTGTTTGTAAAGTCAAAATGTGAACATTTTTGAAAAAAAATTCTAGTGTCGTTTAAGGGGTGTTTTAACTTGGTATCAGAGCCTTGGTCTAAGAGATTTAGGATGTCACGTTAGGATTTCCTAGACTTAGACTTTTTAGGCGTGAAAAAATATAGGTAGTATGTGTATAGTATATGCGATTTTCGAAAATACATGTGTAGAGTATTTTTATGACTACGCTTGGACACCGTAGTGATAAAAATATGACACATATGTATAATTAGAATCATTAAGACTATACACTTAAGGCAAGTTTGGGATGAGTTAAATGTAAAAATGTGAGTTGCCATTAATGAAATTGAATAAGCTTATAATTATGTGTTGATAATTAAAAATTCTTATTTCAGAAAAAGAAGAGATGGTGAATGCGCGTCATAAGGAATTTATGAAACCTTCAACTTCCAAAGGAGCCAAGTCTCCGACAAATGATGCGGATCATGAATATAATGAAAATGGGTCTTCTTCTAGCTCCGAGGACCTCGACTTTAGGGGGTTAACGGATGAATAGACAAAACTCTTAAGTATGATGATATCGAGGCAAGTAGGGAAAGCTATTAAAAATGTGATGCCTTATTACATTTGTCAAACACCGTAAGCTCAAAGATAAATAAATCCAAAAAGGGCTAGAGGAGTTTAAGAAAGGTGGAATTATGAATGATTTAAGGAATGAGATGGCTACCTATCGGGACTTCATGGCATGTGATGTGCCAAAATTTAAATAGGACACAAAACCAATTGCAAGTATTCTAGATGGCTGGGAAAAAGGGGACCGCGAAGACTTCCATACTAGTTGTTGTAAAGAGAAAAAAAAGGTTAATTTTGCTTCAAATTTCCTTCGTTATAGTGCCAAGATGTGGTGGGATGGAAAGATTTATGAGAAGGGTGAAGAATGGATAGGATCGTGTACGTGGAACGAATTCAAAAGTTTTCAATTCGAAAACGCTCCTGCCGAAGAAGTTATAAAATTCAGGAAGTGTTAGTCAAACTCCTTTATACAAACAAATGAGACCGGTTAAAGAGTTGTGTAAT
This sequence comes from Tanacetum coccineum, assembly GCA_026074375.1. NCBI lineage: Eukaryota > Viridiplantae > Streptophyta > Magnoliopsida > Asterales > Asteraceae > Tanacetum > Tanacetum coccineum. The sequence continues at coordinate 27,988 of BQNB010010107.1, forward strand.
AAGTTCAACAATTTTAATCCTAATTGTCCGATTATCAAAGAATTGATAAGCTTTAGATTGAAAGATTTCCCCCAAAGAATACTCCGCTATGACATCCGGAGGTTTATCTCGTCCATTTAAATGGCACTACCCTTGATGATCTTTTGAGTAGAGCTCACGTGATGGAGGCGGATTTATTAAGAAGAAAGTGCAAGAGATTAAGGAGGCAAGAGGTAGCTTGAACTTTGGGACATGGTTGCCAAGAAACCTAGAGCTTGAATCACGGTCAAAAAAAGCGATAAACTCTAAACCAGACACCAGTAAAAAATGTCAAACACTCATCTTGGAGAAATGTCCGGGCAAACTTGCCGGGTTTGCTTAATAAAAGTTGTTTCTTTGAACCACATGAGCAAGGATTCCAAGAAACAAATGATTTTGTGTTATAGTTGCAATCAATTGGGTTACAAAGCAAATGAATGCCTACACTAGAAGGTGATTGAAGCCAAGCCATTAAAGTCAAAAAAGGAAGAAAAGGTGGTGAAGGTGGTAGTTTAATAAACCCAAGGCACCATGTGTATGTGATGGCCGCCAAAGAATATAAAGTAGTGTCGCACGATGTAGTGACAGGTAAAGTGATCCAAGCTTAATTCTTCAAGTGCAAGAGAAGAATACTTCCATCATCAAGTGAAAAAGTATTACACCTTTGTGTGTTGTTGCAATCTTATTGCATCCATATCATAACTTGTAAATCATTTGTAAATCTTGTAAAGTTGTGTAGTTGTTAGATCTTGGTGATTGTTGTAAGTATAGTTAGATCTTGGTGATCTTTCCTAGTAGTGTTAGTTAGGTGTGATTATATAAGTGGCTTGGTGAAGTAGTGGTGTGAAGAAAACTAAGGTGTGAAGAAGTTATATAGTCGTGATCAAGTCGTGAAGTTAAGTTGTGTAGTGAAGTTGTGAAGTTGTGGTAGATTGGTTCTAGCTAAGATTAGAACTCGACATCTAGCTTAGTGTCGGAAATCAATGTTGATCCTAACTTGATCTTGCAAACCTTGTAAAAGAGTTTGTTGTATTGAATAGATTCAAGACAACTATGCTAGAAACTTTGTTGATACTAAGAATATACGGAATCTACTCTTTAGTACTTAGAAGAGTATGAATGTAATAGTAAACTGTGATGCAGTAGAATGAATAATGAATATAACCAAAAAGCTTCAATATTATTATGATGAATAATACGAGTACTCTGTCTAGTACTAGGGTTTACAACCTAGAAGCTACAAAGAAAGACTGATTGATATATGTATAAACCATAACCTATGATCTCCTTTTATACACCAAGTAGTCCTTTACAAGATAACTACGAATCTTCTAAAACATTAAGCTTATATGCATATATTTCTAAATATTTAGAATATACACAAGATAACTAATACATATCTTTTAACACGTCTTTATCTCTTCTTCACACGTCTTTATCTGTATGTTGTCTTTAACTTCTTCTGGAAGTCTTAAGTCTTCAGCAGTATTAAGTTTCTTTGCCAGTACAAATTAACACTAGCAGTACTAAACTTGTACTAGCAGTATTAACTCAGTTAATACTGTTAGTTATAATCTGAGCAGTATTAATCTCTTGAACTAGAAGTACTAACATGTGAAGATTTATTCCCAACAATCCTCCCCTTAACTTGTGATTTACCTTTAAATCTAAAGTTTCTTTTGAATTAAATCTTCTAGTCTACTTCTGTTGAGGATGCTTCCAAACACATTATCTCTACTGATGAAGTTGAGACCTTATAAACCTGAGAAGTTCAAATGTCATTTCACTTTCTTGATCAACCTCTAGTCTTCTACTTAACATTCTTGAAAGCATTTCTTGAATAAGAGGATAGTTCTTTTCTATCATAATGTGAATAGAATTTCCAGTATGCATCAGCAACATATGAATTCCACATGTGTCAAATAATCTCCAGCTTATCAAGTTGTAGTCCTGTTGATTCTTCCATATTTCATCTTCTTCATTAGGCTCAAATAAAATCTTCAGATCTCCCCAAAGTAAGAAGTCATATCCTTCTGGACTTGTTGTATCATACCTTTCTTGTACCAGTCTGTGTAGATCCAGGACATCTTGCCTATCAAAATCATCAAGCATTTCACCGAATATTTTGTAGTTTCTAGAACTTCTATCTGCTCTTATGATTTGATAATACATCATATTTTCTGTCAAAACATGTGTCTTCCAGTCAACTATTGGGTATTTAGTAGCAAGAGACTCAACATAAATAGCAATATCATCCCTTGGAACTACATCCATACTATCTCTAAGCTCTTTCTTCTCAGCATCATCCTCTAGTTTATGTTTCTTGGCATTGTCTTCATAAGAATCTTTTCTTGATCTCTTTTACTAGACTTTTATTGAAAATCAAATCCAGGTCTCTTCAGCACTTCCTTTTCAATCTCAAAATCCTTAGGTACAAAGGCATTATTTTGATACCATACTCTTTTAAATATAGGTCTAATATTTTTATAGCTCATACCCTTGAAATGACTTAGCTTGTATCCTCCCTGATTTTTCAAATACATGCACATGTTCTTCCTTACTTCAGCTACAGAGAAAGATCTATTTTGAAGTGCATGATATCTTAACACAGCAGGATCACTCCAATCAATATCATGAGCTTGATCAGCTTCAGTTACAACTTCTTGTTCTTGTCTTGCTCTATCAAATTCTTCTTGTAACTGTTTAGCTATTTCTGCATCCCTAGTAATCCTTTGGTTTTCTTCTTCATTAATCTGTTCTTGCAATCTAATAGCTTCTTCATGCCCAAGTCTTTCTTGCTCTAGTTGCTTCTTTGACTTCTTCTTAACAGATTCATCATCTTTTATAATAGCTTTTCCTTTATCTTTTCTCTTTTCAGCACTCCTTCTGATGTACACTAAATTTGCAGCAGCAGTACTAACTTGAGGAGTCGCACTAGCAGTACTAATAAAAGCACTAGCAGTGGTAACGAGTACATTAGCAGTAGTAAATCCTTCAGCAGTACTAACATCAAAATCATATTCCATGTCTTTCTCAGGATGTACCAATGAGATTGTAGGATCTTTATCAATGTTAGAGATCTTCCTCCCCTGTTTAAAAGAATCCTCTTCAGCATCTTCATCCTCTAAAATATAATCAATAATGTGGAATCATCCACACCACCAAAGTCCTACTCAATGTGGGAATATGTTTACCGTGCTGTGTTCGAATCAATGTAAAAACATGTTCAAAAATAATATAACTTCAGGACCCATGAAATATGGGGACAAATGGCTAAAATCATCATATCTTCCGAGGTTTATCATTACAAGCATCCTGTGGCTTTTGTAAACAAATTGAAAAACCACATATAGGATTTCCATAAAAATGTTCATCCTTAAAGATTGCTACTGATAGGGTTTTAAGCTAATTTATCTTGAGGCTAAGGTATGTCGTCACTCTCTAAATAGTAAAATTATAGATTGTATGTGATATAATTAGTTTAGTGATGAAGGACAATATGGTAGTCATAGAAATGCATTGTTGGTTTTCTAGGTTTTTAAAAGAATTTGTTCATTTGGAACCATTCTTTCACATGGATTACTTTGAACCACATATAAAATGGAAATCTGCTCAATGGCCACGGACTCATGTTTTTAGGACGAAGAAAATGAGTTTAGTGGAATAATAATTAACATAAGAAGTAGGATTAGTTTTGAATCGGATAGTATTAAACACTATTGGATGTAACTCCTACCCCCGCCTAAACATCACCATTGGAAGATTGGATGAGTTAGTCGAAGAAGAAGCTTATTGTTGTTAGTAAATTAAAAACCTAGCTATGATCTGAAGACATTTCATTAGAAAATAATCAAATTATAAATATTAAAGAATCTAAAACTCATCCCCTAGAAAACGTTATTGGTAATCTAAATCAAAGAACTCTTAGGTCGCAAGCTCAAGACAAAAGCAATTTCTTTGCTTTATTTTCAACAATAGAACTACAAAATAGAACTGAGGCAATTAAAAGATAAAATTGGGTAATGGCAATGCCAGAAGAACTAAACCAAGTTTAAACAAATGATGTTTGGGAACTTAGTCCAAATCCCATGATATGACATTTATAGGAACAAAATGGTATAAAGAAATAAACTCGATGAAAATGGCGTCATAACTAGAAACAAAGCTAGGTTAGTCGCCCAAGGTTATAATCAACAAGAGGGAATTGATTATGATGAAACATATGCACCCGTAGCTAGACTAGAGTCCATAAGAATACTTATAGCACATAAACCCTCACACAAAGTTTTGAGAAAAATCGATTTTTGGGAAAACTGGGAAATAGCAGGCAGCGGCAGGCCCCTTATGTCATAAAAGGGTGGTCCCCTTATCTTGAAGGGGACCGACCCCAATAAGGGATCCGGCCTAGCTGTCACGTGTAAAAACAGGATTTTTTTATCCTCTTTGACCTATTATCTCTAGGACTGTAGTCCTGTTTCCTTAAATTCAAAACATTCTTGGATTTGTATCATTTAAATGTTCATTCTTTCTATTAATCTTTCGTCCACTATAAAATACATACTCAACCATATTATCACAATCATCCTCACCAATGACATATCCTTACAAAAACATATACATCATCACAAAGGTAGACTAAATTGAACCTGTGAAACCCCATTTGGAGGAGAACTAACCCTTGTAACACATTAATGAGCTCAATGTAAGTTCACGTACACCACTGCCAAAACCGCTCACTCTTCACCCATGAACCATCTCAAGAAAAACCATCTCCCCAATCAACATTACAAATCCTTACTTTATGGACACTCCCACATCACTACAAGTTGTTCACATCCTCCATTTTCCATCTCACAATCAATTTTATGTTACTCACACTCAAGCTCCACCATCAAAGTGACAACCAAATCAACACACTCCACACTATCTCCAAGTAGTGAACGCCTAGTTGATGACATTAATAACTACAAGAACCTATCAAACCTCTTAGCATGCATCTCTCCTACACATCAAAACATACATTCCCTCATCATCCTTACTCTCCAAAACTAACCTCAAGTTGAAAACCATGTTGGTTATTTGCATTGTTGCATCTTCACCCAAAAACAATTCCTTGCTTTAAGTGAGGATATCAATTGGATTAAAATCCTCCTCACTCGACCACATCCACCACTTAGAGTTCAAAGAGATTACCCTTCTACAACTGCCTTCGCTCCAAACTCTCCATCAACAACCAACTAATCTCGTAATATGCCTACAAATAATCATCAAACCCTTTAGAGTCGCAAGCAAGTCAAAAATCCTTCTATGGCTATTTAGGATTTTTTTTCATGATATATTAATATGCTTTAAAGCATATTTGTTTTTCTTTTTATATGCTTGTGTGTAGTTCACACACATTTTCATTAAATGAATTGAAGTGCCTTTTGCTTTGTTGTTTGCTTGCCACTTGTATTTTTTCCTTCCTTCTTGCTACATTGTTAGAAATATTTGTATTGTTCTACACTCGTTTTTGTAGCAAGGAAACATAGCTCGATTCCTTGGGTGCCTCTCGAACGAGGTGGAGTACACATCATGGGGGAGCATTTATTCGTAGTCATTACTGCAATTCTTGACGATTACTTTTTGATTCTTACAAAAAAAGGGGAGAAATGACATAAAAACTCACTAAAATACTTGTTTAAACATAATTTTTATTTAATGAGTTTAAAATTTGTAAAATCAAAAAAGGGGAGATGTTGATAGTAATAACTTGCTAAATACATTATTAAATACTTTTCAATCTTTACGTTTTGATAATCAAAAAGTATACAAACGTTCAATGTAAAGTTAAACGTTAAAACAAGTAAATTAGTAGTAAAATTTAATTTCGAAAATTATATAACTTAAAGGTATGAATAAATTAAAATGTTAACTGCTTTTATGATCAAAAGTAATTTTTATTCAACTCACACTTTTATAAAATGTTGTAAATATGTTTATAAACATTTACAAAATATTTTCTACTATTAAAAAATTGTTTATTCAAAATAAACATTTTGATTTCAATTTCAGTCTTAAAACGGTAGAAAAGTTCTAAATAATCACCCTAAACTAAAAGACAAAACTGGGGAGGCCTTGTCTAGGGCAGCCCCATTATATTACAGGGGTGGCCCCCTTTCATTTTAGGGGACCGTCCCACCCTATTTAAGGGGACGCCCATAGGTAGACGCTATTTCAGTTTGTCTATAAAAAACTGCAGACTTTCTCTCTATTTTCTCACCTTTTGCATCTTGATTCTTTTGTTCTAAAAATAAGCCCACAATTTTATAATAATCCTTTGTTACATCTAAATCATAAGCTTTGTTGCCAAGTGATCCAAGCTCAATTCATTTTAGTGCAAGAGAGAATTCTTCCATCATCAAGTGAAGAAGTTTTACACATTTGTGTGTTGTTTGCAATCTTATTGCATCCATATCATAACTTGTAATCATTTGTAAATCTTGTAAGTTGTGTAGTTTTAGATATTGGTGATTGTTGTAAGTTAGTATAGATCTTGGTGATCCTTTCCTAGTAATGTTAGTTAGGTGTGATTATAGTTAGTGGCTTGGTGAAGTAGTGGTGTGAAGAAACACTAGGAGTGAGAAGCTTGTGTAGTCATTGTCATAGTCGTGAAGTCAAGTTATGTAGTGAGGTTGTGGTAGATTGGTTCAAGCTAAGATTAAAACTCGACATCTAGCTTAGTGTCAAAAATCAAGATAAGCGAAAGTTGTGTAAGATTTTCTCCGCCATAAGGGAGCTTGTTGACATAGGGAAGAAAACTCTCGAGTTAGGTGCTCGAGGAGTGGAGTAGGGCGAGGGGTGGCTTCGTTAACGAATTCACTATAAAATCCTGCGTTGTGGTTTGATGTTCTTACTCTAATCTCTTGTCTTAACATTATTTTTGAATACTATTCCTATTGATTGTTTAGATAAGTATATTGTTCATTTTGTGCTAAGTGTTGATTCACATATAAGGTCGATCTGAATTTTTATAAACACTTTAAAATCCTTATATTAAAAGTGGTAACTAATTCACCCCCCTTCTGGTTTCTATTTGTTGGCTTCTTCAACATCTGAGTCATGTATGAAATGATTGTTAGAAATCAAGGACTTTTAAGCTTGAGGCTGAATGGACAAATCTTAGTGTTTTAAACGCTGATGTCATCAATCAGTCCTGCTCATAGTGATACTTGCCCATAGAGAGCAGCCAGACTAACATTTTTGATAGTGTTTGTTGGACTATCTGGGTTTGATTCAAACCTCATCCATTTTTTGGGCAAGGTGTTAACAAACGTGGCATTGAATCTCTGATTGAGAAAAGATCACCCCATTATTTTATAGGTCATTTAACAAACATTTAGTGAGTAAAGTACATTGACCTTTCTCACCTTCAAGTGCCTTAAAAGCATTAAACTTAAGCCTCAAGGCAGCAATTTTGGTGTCTTTAATGTCAGATGGTCCTTCATAGGCCAAGCAAAGTTCAGTCCACATTTCTTTTGCAGTTTTATATTTTATGACAGATTTCATAACATCGTTTGGTAGACATATTTTATATTTTATTCTTTTTAGTCTTTTGTCCTTGGTTAGCAGGAAGATTTTCAGCGTTTTGACCATTGATGTTGACGTTTTGGCAAGGATTAGCAGGTGTAGACAAGTATTGAATTTGGAACAAATGGTCAATTTCTAAAGTTGTGATTAGTTAGGTCTCAAGGCATCGTGATATACCAAAAAATCTTATTTTCCAACTTGTAAAGTCATCTTTATCAAATGTAGGAACATTTGTGATATGAGATCCTCCTCTAGAATCAAGAAGTTGAGGAAGAAGAAGATCATCATCAACACTTCGGGATACATTGATTGTAGGTGAAGTGTTGGTGGTCTCAATATTAGGCATCATGTCAACCCTATTAACATTAGGGTTACTCGGACTGCCAGGACCAGTTCCTAGTGGTGGTGGGAGAGGTGGTATGGTTTAAGACATGAGAGGATCTCGAGTAGTTTTAAAACAAAGAGCAGTTTCTTAAAGATTTTATGACTCGACACTGCTCTGATACCAATTGAAAGTCCCAATCTCATTGTATAGTATGGAACGTACACTTACTACTAAGTCAAAATAACACAAGTAATAATCTTTTCATGTGTATTGCTTATTGGATAAGAATCATGTATTACCTAATGTGCTATGGATCAACAGTTGAATGACAATGTAAGATCACCCTTCGAACAAGTAAACTTGACTAATGAATCAACTTTACAAGCGAACTTATCTGGACAGCTGATTGAGACAGCTGACCTCTGTTAAGTTCGAAAGGAGTAAATACAATAATAATAACAACAATTAAAGCGATGACATTTACTCCTTACAATATTCTCTATTTATACTAATACGAGGTTGCGTCCTTAGTGGGGGTAGTTGCAACGTGTCAATATTCTAGTGGAAGACGTACGAGGTATTTAATGCACGTCCCTTCTTGGGAACTACCCGCCCATACTTTAGTGAACAGTTCTGCCAACTGTTCACTACTTTTACCAACTCGTACTTGTGTTCAGACATTAAGTCAAATGCCTTATTGTCCCGCCAATAAGCTTTACTCCCTCCGTCCCTAAAGAAGTGTACACTATTAACTTTTAGAGTCTTTTTCCATCAACGTTGACCTTAAATTATCTTGTTTATGTTATATAACACTTAATGAAAACTATATCAATGAAAATTCATTTAAACCATACTTTCATTTATTTGCAAAGTATTACATAACAACAAAAAGAAATATTTTAGGGTCAAAGTTGCAAATAATGACTTCAAAAGTCAATAGTGGAACATAATTAGGGGGACGTAAGGGGAGTATTATTATCACGCCTAAATCTAGAGAGATTAAGTTTGCTAGCTCTTCTCCAAAGGGTAATAGGAGTCAAAGTATTTTCAACTCTGACTCTCTTAGAAACTTGGAGGGCGTATTCCTTTCTAATATACCAGCTGAATATCCATCCCAGTGACGAGTAGGTTAAAGTGGTTCTTCGCATCCTTAACGACGTCTTTGACTTGAATACGTCTGACGTTGCTCTCTGATTCTTTGCACTCGGAGAGTCCTTTCATAACCTCTAAGTCCTAGTACTCAGAGGTTCTTCAATATGTCTGAAGAGCTCGCTGATGCTTTGCACTCAGAGAGTCCTTCATTACTCGCTGATGCCACTCAGTGGGTCCTTCAATACTTAACTTAATTTTTGTTTAAATTTAGGCGCTGATTACTAGGCTCTGAATCGGCCCAACAGGCCTGGTGGGTAATGGTGCCTTTTGTGGTCCACATGTGTTGGTGGTCAAAGGGCTTTGGGTGGTAGGTGGGGCTTATATAGACCGTAGTGGCATTTGTGATCATATTGACACTCGGATGTGTGGGATGGTTGCTATGTTGCCAATATCAAAAGAATAGTTTGTGATCTCTTTTCTTTTCCATTTAACTATGTTGAGTTGATTTATTTATTATTTTACAAATTTAATGCATTATATGCTAAACGATTAATACTATTTGAATATATAAACGTTAAGAATAATATTAATCATTTTAGCATATATGATTAAATTAAACTTTAACATAATAAATCAAATTAAACATAGTGAAGATAAAGAAAAGAGATCACGAAACACTATTCTTTTGATATGGGCAACATAATAAGCACCCCTATGTCACAAATGATCGGCGAAACGCGCCATCACGTCATTATCAATTTACACCAACAACCCCTTGACCACCAAGTAAATGTGGACCACAAACAACCCTTGTACCACCGGGGTTCTCTCGACCAACAACACTCAGAACACTAACGCTATGCTAAAAATTAATGATGTTAAAAAATAAGTTTATATTTAAAAAAAATAAAAAAAATTGAACATGATTTTCATATTTAAGCATTTGCTAGTATGTGTTCCACCATCACCACAAGTCCACAAATATGACTCCTTCGTGCATCGGCAATGGGATTGCCCTTCCACATATGAAATAATAATGATCATATCTCCATAATTTATTGGATTTAGGAAACATAATTAGTTTAGGAATTATAAATATTCAGTTATTATTATTATTATCATAATTTTAACTTAGAAAAGAAGGTAGGAATAATGCCTTACCATTTGGTTTCTAACGAGCCTTATAGAACCGGCCTTTCGAGTTAGTTTGAAAGGTAAGAATAATACCTTACCGTTTGTTATATAATAAGCCTTGAGAAACACTTTTGGTAAGAAACAACAATCAATATCTTATACTATACAAGATTGAGTTGGGGATTTGAATGGGCAGTATTAATGATGCTACAATCAAGTTTCCGATTCCAAAATTGCGTTTTGTAGAGTACAGAAGAGTTCCAGAGCCATGAATGCAGAGTTTCCATCATTTAATAAGCAGTACTAATGATTTAAAAGCAAAGAGTTGTATCGAAGATTACTACCAAGAATGCACAGATTGCTATCGAGATAATCAAAATAACAAAATAACAGGTATAGATTTGAACAGTCCCTGTAGTTACAACAACAATGAATAACAGAGATAATCAAAAAGACTCAGCCCAAACCAATTTTCTTTAAAACTCCATTCCATTCTCTATCTAAAACACCATGGGTCTAAGAAATCCCAAACTTTAAATCAACAACAACAATTAGCTACCAATCATGAGAAAGAAGATGGGGAATCGTTGTGCTGTCCGGATTCATGCTAACACCCACAAATTTATGTAAGTTTTTTTTAATTTCTAATTTTTATTTTCATTCTATTAGGGTTTCAATTAAAAATTAGGTTAACATGAATTTTGGAGGTTTTTGTTTCGGTTTTTTTTTGCTTGGTCTTACCTTAATTTTGAGGAAACGAAATGATACTGTATTAATGTGATCACGCATGCATGAATTCCCTAAATTAAGGGAGTGGATGTATGGTTTTAAGAAACAATAAGTTACTGGGTTTGCTTTTGCTAATAAGGTATCATTTACTATTCTTTTAATTCTCACAATTCCGGTTATATCGACATGCGTTTTCTTTCTAGATGAATCTAAAATCTGCAATTGGATTTTGGTGGTAACCGTAATTTAGCGGTTTAGTGTTCCGCAATAATATCTAGGAAGGTGTTGGTGAACTACGTTTGTGGATATATTGTGCTATTTGGGAATGTGTTCTATGGGATCTCTAACATAAGGATGTAAACAAGAAATCAAATTGGGGTAAACTATATCTGCAACAAGGGTTGTGGCAAGTTGGAATCTTTTGTTGTTTTGGAAAACAAATGGGAAAGTTTGCATCTGAATAGAAAATTAATACTGCTACACACATTTAATTTAGTCTTTTAAGAATGCATGACTACGCACTATAAATAAATAGCAGGGTTTTTTTAGTTTATTCAGTTATATATCACGACATTGATGGAGTTTTAAGTATTGCAAGAGCAATTGTTGTAGTTATCTAACTTTGTTCTTAACAGGTCAAAAAAGGTACATGTCCTTTTTGTAGAACGCATATACCTTGAACACTATTCACAAAGCCAGTGCATCAGGTATAAATTTTGACCAAATAAATTTCACGTAATTTGAGACCAGAATAACTACAACGTCTAATAGTTATATCAAGTATAAGATCTCATTTTTGGTTATGAGCAGGTGGTGTGGTTGATGGAGCAGTTATGGTAATGAAAAAAAGGGGGCAATGGATGCAATCAAAGTATAAGGCGGCACACCGTCAAGAATTTTAGCTTCAGGACATATTGTCGAAGTCGTGATTGCTGTTATGGGAAATGTAGGATTGACCCCTTAGACCGCTGATGTTTAGCATTTGGTAACCGACAAACTATTAACCCAAGATTTAAAGGATATGTGGACTGATTACATGATGGAATACTACCTAATGAGATGTGATGAGATAAAGTGTGTGTCTTAATAATCTAAGGGAGTCCGGGGCGGTTACCAAATGCAATAAATAAAGCTTCTTACCATTGGATATCAGGTAAAAAAATCCCGTTCTGTAAACTTTAAAATTATTTATTCTGATTCTATATTGAAGTGACTATGGGTCGGGTGATAGGTCGAAATGGGTCACTTCATACTACGGATTTAAAATGTAAATGACCAAGTTATAATTATTTACGGTAATTAAATTCCGTTGTTATCCATGAATACCTGCTTAATATCAAATAATCAGACTTTTAAAACGAATGTTAAAGCACCGCTAATAACATGAAATTAACCAAACTAAAATATTGGTCAAATGGGGCAAAACATGCAGAATGTTGAGTGTTATGAATAATACCATTTTTTAAAATTAGAAACTTTCCACAAGTTGCTCATCTTCGTCACCCTTTTGTACTCTTTCAAGTTTTAATTAGTTTATGGTAGGATCAGATGTTTTAATATTTGTCTTATAGAATGTTTTGAAAAATAAAAATATACTAAAAGGTTGTAACTCTATTAGGTTATTGTAGCATGATTGAAATTAATATTCCTACATGGGTCTCAGCGGCATAAGTTTTGTGACTCTACACATACGTAGCCTACAAACACAAATTTTTTTGGAACATTCTTGCACACAAACAACCATGTTCATATAGATGATAGGTGACGATTTCAATACATTTACACATAAATGAGTCATTTTCGTTATATTTACTATTGATGGGCCAAATGGGTATTTAGAATAAAAGGTCAAATAGGTTGAAAATTGCCAAAACATATATTGATGATTAATGAAAAACATTATCAATGGTCAAAATAATGTTAGTGAGTTAAACAACATTACGCGAAAACAAACTCATTTGTGTAATGGCACATGCTATAATATGGAGATGATGAGGCCAAGAATGTGAAGGAATCCCAGGTAAATAATTTTACATTTTGTGTAGAATAGTAGTGGTTTGATCTAAATGAGATGACTGTTACACTTGATCTAAATGAGACATGTTATGTGAAGTGGTTTGATCTAAATGAGCTAACTGTTACACTTCAAATTTGAGCATTTGACACCATGTTGTCCTCTAGGTTAGTTGTTTGTAGATGTAGCAAATGGGCGGTTAGGCTAAAATGTTGAAACGAGTTTAGGTTTAATCGGGTTATTTATATGTGCGCGTTCACCCGCCTACACTTTTTTATTAGCCTTAAACTATGTGATGATTTAAAGCTACGTGTATGAGTGTATCAAAATTTGTAACAATATGATTTTTATATAACTAAGACCAATTTTATAATCAGCATGAACCAACTTATCATAATATTCAATGAGGTGAGATCATTAAAAAACAATGTCATATCAAAGAACAAAAGAACACATCCTAGCCATCCATTTTTCATCAAATAATAAAAAACCTCACTTTCCACCTCTTTTTTAAAAATTAAATATCTTGCAAACGGTAAATCGTCAAATGACAAAAAATACACCATCGCGACGAGAATTAAATCATCTTTCTATAGAAGGGGCACTTTTATATACTTTCGACAAAAAAATTCGAATTTTTTTTTTCAGTCACGTCTGAAAAATCACATGTGATTTGTAGCAGAATCACATGTGATTTAATCACATGTGATTTTTCCAGACGTAACTAAAAAAAATCGATTTCATATACTTTTGATGATTTTTTAGTGTTAAAATTTTCGCGAAGAAAAATTACAGGTGATTTGTAAAATCACTTGTGTTTTGTTGTTTTTAAAAATCACATGCTATTTCATAAACCACATGTGATTTCACAAATTCACTTATGATTTTTAAAGTAATAAATCACGTGTAATTTCATAAATTCATAAATCGCATGTGAATTTACAAATTTACCTGTGATTTTTCAAGTAATGAATCAATGTGATTTTTCAAGTAATGAATCAATGTGATTTTTCGAATCACGTGAGATTTTTCGAATCACGTGTGATATTTTCTGGGCGAAAATTAAAAAAAAGTTCGTCGAAAGTATATAAAAGTGTCAGTCTATAGAAAGATAATTTAATTATCTTCGCGATGGTATAATTAAATTTGCGTAACGATTAACGGTTTGAAAGATATGTTAATTTTAAAAAATATGATGAAAGTGAGTTTTTTAATTAAATAAACATATGATTTAATATAAGCCGTTAGATGGAAATAAAATAGATGGATGAGATTGAAGGATTTGTTTTTTAATTGGACATTGTTATTTATATATCTTTTCTCAATATTCAATATGGTTCCAGAACACTTTGGTGTGTATTGATGCCTTAGAGTGTTGTACAGTAACATTATCAGAGGCAACAGATCTCTTGAAATGGAATATTTTGAGGCCTTATTATCCACTTTCTCTGTCACTATACTATTGATTGTGTGAAAACAAATTGGTAGGCTATTTATTACAGTTTGACTTTGTTTATCACGATTTTAGTGCCTTACTGATACAAGGTATTTTTCATCGTTGTGTTGTGTTTAGTTGTAGCAGTTTTATTTTTAGTGTTTACTGTCATTTTTGTAAGCCATGTATTGTCATTTTTGTGAGCGTGGTATTTTTAGGATGGTTTAGACCAAATTTTATCAAGTCAGTTGATGTTATTTCCGGTCATGGATGACATAATACAGACATCCACTTAAACTTCATTCACGTAATCACTTTTTCATTTATGACCTTCACCATCCTATTTCTGTTCAGAACCTAGATTACTAATATTGTAATTTATAGTAGCTTTATTAGTAGTACAAGCACAATAGTCGTATAAGAAAATTTCAATCGTATAACAGGACTGCAAAACTACTAATATTATATCTGTATATGCAGGCTGTTGGTAAAGTTTTGCAGTCCATTAATGACAAATTGATTGGAATTTCCTTTCGTGTTCTAACTATGGACGTCTCAATTATGGACTTGACTCTTAGGCTCGAACAGAAAGCTACTTATAAGCATATCAAGGCTACAATAACCGATAGGCCGGTTTAATACACGAGCAACAACAACAGTTATACGAGCAATAACCGATACACAAGCAACAGTAACAACTTATACACAAGAAAAAACTCATACACGAACAGAGCTGATATACTTGCACCACTTATAACTGACCGTACATAAGAAACACGACCACCAACAGGCCAAAACTCTTATACATGTTCAACTCTTATAGGTTGATAGCAACTGTTATAGTTGGCTGCCAAAAGTGACAGGACATCAAAATCGAATGACAAGCGGTGGTTTTTAATTAAGCTGCGGTTTTAGACAATTTCTACATGGCAGGCGACGGTTATATGTGGTATGCAATCGAATGTCGACCGCCGGATAGATGGTGATGTTGGCTGCCGGAATATTGGGAGAGAAAGAAAGGGGCAGGAAAATTAGGTTGTACAACATGGTCGGAATCCGCGGATATGAACTACCAACTTCACAAACTTTTGGTGGTATAGTGTTTGGTGACGGTCAAAGCAGTCATTGAGATTATGATGTTATTATAGAGATGAAAGACGTGAATCCTCAAAGAATTAATAAGCTTCTTCCGTCGTATATATATCGAGTTCCCTATTTTGTTTGTTTATGGACAACCGGGTTATCATTTAGAAAGGAAGCTTAGAGGTACTAATGCAAGTAGTTTTGAATGTTGGCTAAAATTGTTTTGTTTATAGCAAGGAGGCATTTGTTTTGAACCAAAATGCTGAAAGATATGATGTCTTTCATATGATAATGCATTCTGTTTGGCTCAGAAGACTAAATTTAAAGTTAAAATAGTATTATTCTCTAAATCAATGTTATAGTATAAGTTCTCTGATCACAACTGTAGAATGAAAATAGAAAAGTTACAATCAGATTTTTCTCAAAGACTTGGCCCGGTGCAACGCACCAATGAAAATAGAAAAGTTACAATCAGATTTTTCTCAAAGACTCAGCCCGGTGCAACGCACCACCAACAGGCCACAACTCTTATACATGTTCAACTCTTATAGGTTGATAGCAACTGTTATAGTTGGCCGCCAAAAGTGACAGGACATCAAAATCGAATGACAAGCGGTGGTTTTTAATTACAGGCTGCGGTTTTGTACAATTTCTACATGGCAGGCGACGGTTATATGTGGTATGCAATTGAATGTCGACCGCCGGATAGATAGTGATGTTGGCTGCCGGAACATTGGGAGAGAAAGAAAGGGGCGGGAAAATTAGGTTGTACAACATGGTCGGAATCCGCGGATATGAACTACCAACTTCACAAACTCTTGGTGGTATAGTGTTTGGTGACGGTCAAAGCAGTCGTTGAGATTATGATGTTATTATAGAGATGAAAGACATGAATCCTTAAAGAATTAATAAGCTTCTTCCGTCGTATATATATGTCGCTCCAGTTCCCTATTTTGTTTGTTTATGGACAACCGGGTTATCATTTAGAAAGGAAGCTTAGAGGTACTAATGCAAGTAGTTTTGAATGTTGGATAAAATTGTTTTGTTTATAGCAAGGAGGCATTTGTTTTGAACCAAAATGCTGAAAGATTCATATGATAATGCATTCTCTAAATTTAGGGTTAAAATAGGATTATTCTCTAAATCAATGTTATAGTATAAGTTCTCTGATCACAACTGTAGAATGAAAATAGAAAAGTTACAATCAGATTTTTCTCAGAGACTCAGCCCGGTGCAACGCACGGGTGTCGCCAAGCCTCGTAATATTACAATTTCAAGTTTTATTTCTCTAAGCCATATATACTTATTTACCCTAGTTTTATAGTTTTTTAAAAATTGATTAGGCAAGAGATGAACAAACTTCTTAAAAAGGTTTAAATCGGCGGGGAAACCCTGACCCCGTGCACCCTTTTGGGTCTTGACTGACCCTTCCCCAAAGACCAAGCCCCAGGCGATGAGCACCTGTTCCGGTGACCTAATTAGCCAGGAGTTAGGATTGAACCCTGAGATGAACAAACTTATTTACCCTAGTTTTATACATTTAACTTATTTCTTGTTGGCGAAACAGAGAAAAAAAAACAATCCCTTGACATAATCTAAACCACATAAATACACCTTCAAATTAATCTTAGCCACATAAATTCATCCTAAATAATCGTGGTTTTTGTTTTGACTTATTCTTCACCTATTGCCCACGTTTTATAAGAGGATATATCCAGATAAGTACAAGTCATTATAGATAAGTATAATTTGATACTGACATCTATTTTAACCAACTCCCATAAAATCTGTACTTCAAATTTGAAGTTGGCACCATTTTCTCAAAAACTCGATGTATAAACAATCGTATGTACATCGATTTTGTTCACAGTAACATCTTGCACCCCTTCTTGCTTTAATTATAATAATTTCACTCAAAAAAACATGGCAAAAAATCAAAACCATGCACTACCTTTCCATCTTGATTCACCTATGGCGATGAAACAACGCAAACGTAAAAAAACTTGATGAACCGGAAGTGTGATGTTCTCATTGTTATCACATATTCATATGACGAGATGGACCTTTTTGAGTGGGAAGGTGTTTCTCTTTGGGAAGAAGATACAACAAGAACAATGAAATTGTCGCGGATGATGTTATTGTTGATGTAAAAGCGAATTAAGGACCAAATGTTGAACTCCCTGTTAATGTACCATTTCTCATTCATCTTTCATTCCTTTAATTTATTTACACTTAATATATTGTTAAATGTATTCATGTCGCATGGAGGAAATTGTTCGTCATGACATTGTTGGTGACAAAATTGTTGATGATGGTGTGCCTAAGGAAAGGGTTAAGCGAACCAACGTACCTCACGTCAATATAACTGGTAAAAAAAGGTTGTATCGACTATTTGACGATGATGAAGACACTTTGGCATGTTTGCATTCGAATGAACCTCTTATCTTCACAATAGCATGAGCAGAAAAGTTTCGACTTGGTATGGGTTTTGCCAAAGTATAGTCTTCATATTGTTTGTTATAGAATATCATCTTGGGTTGTAGTTTATTGACTGGAAGATTGTACATCATCTTGGTTTGTAGTTTATCTACTGGAATATTGTACATTATCTATCGAATTCGCATTGAACACTACGTTATCGACTTAGTCAAGTCGATACTTACGGGTTTTAATCGACTTAATTTTTGGAAAAGTATCGTATAAGGGTTTGTCGAATCATAATAGATTATATTGATGATGAGGTTAATGTTCATATATATACTTCTCATCTCTAATTCTTTTACTTTACATGTTTGATCGATGCTGTATTTCCATGCCTTCTAATAAAATATTTAATGCATTAACGTTACATCTATTTGATCATTTTTATTGTCGTGCCATTATGAGGTCGGAGGAAGACTAGCTCTTGCGTCCTTAATACACATTTAATCTCATTAACAATTTGGTATCTCTTTTAAACGTAAGTTTCTTTTATTGGATTTACATTATATGGTACAACTTTTTGGTAAAGCTCTTGCTGTTACCAATTGTTATATGTCACACATATATGTTCCTTTTATATATGCTTATCTTGGCTTTAAAACAAGACAATGAGAACCTGCATTATATGCTATAACCCATTAATAAGTAAATGTCCAGATACTAGCTTACTCTCATATTAAATGAGCATTTTCATTCCTAAATCAGAATAGTACTTTTTTCTCATATCTAAAACCATCAAGTTGGGTTGCAATTGAATGCACCATAAGGACGAATGCCCTACTTAGTGTGAAGACTGTAACCATTGCCATGTATAGTCTTTGTTGATAGAGTTAATCAATGGTAAATACTGACTTTTGGGACTTGATGTATTACTACTATAACTACCATAACTTCTAATCTTTTAAAATGATCCAATTAAGATTGTTGTAATGTTGAAATTCTTGAAACCTGTAGGTATGTTTTTGTTTTACCTATATAGGTGGTAGAAACCTGTAGGATATTAAACTTATTGAACGTTGTATGATATTAACGTATTTGTTTTCACATGTATCAAAATTTGCAAAGACTTTTTTAGGTAATGAGTGACCACTCAATCTACTCAAAGTACTACTACATGATACCATATTAGTGAAAGCCTTTGGACCATTGACCACTCGATGCACTGTTATATGAATTCTATATATATCCAAACATAACAAGTTGACCCACCCAAGCTTATTAAGTTTTTTTTTTAATTTTAGATGTCATACCAATTCCTGACTTATAAATAACCGTCTACCAGTGCAACGCACGGGTATTGTTCTTGTTTATATTATGAACAGATATAATAAATTAATCAAAATCAAATATCTTCAACATAATAACGACAAAAAACATACTAAATCAGATGGTTGCAACATCACAGCGACGTAATACATACTTTGCCCAAACAACTTATAAACCTTAGAAGCAGGTATTTGAAAAAGCTTAATTTCCCCGGGCTTAATTATATTTGGAAAAGCCAAAAACCACGTCACCTTTATAGCTTATGACTAATTTAGCGTTATGCGATCATGCAAAAAAGCTAGAAAGCATTTGGGCTTTTTCTCAGAATATAATAATTCAAGAAATTTAAACTCTCAAACAACTAATTATAGTCTCAAGTATTTTGAAAAGAAAATTATTCAAATAAACATACTACATGAGACTACGAGCTTTTAAACAAGTTTTCGCTACTTTTAGAGTATAAAACTTTGTGAAACATTCAAAAGATCAACAAATTAATTAATTTCTAACATACTACCTCATATTCACTTTTTAGTTTTTAACATTTAACACAAGTTTCAACGACGTTTCCAAATAGTTTTAAGCATATACTAATAAAGATCTAAAAGGAAAACACAAATCAATCTTAGAGAAAAGCATATATTTATAACATATACAAGTGTTATTTTTCATTTAACTTTCGAGCCGAGAGATTATGTTCAAAATTAGAACAAATGTTTGGTTGTTTAGGAAGTTTTTATACAAGATTATGACTAGTAATTGGTTAGTTAGTATGTACACGTGCATGAACTCATATGCCTTCAAGGCTGCGGTTTCTATGATTAGTGCATGAAATGATATGCCTTTCTGACTAGTAACAACTTATGAGAGGTGAAGCTAAGGTTCTTTTACTTTTTGTTATCCTCTTCGTGTCAGTCTTCAAATTCTCTCTTTTTCATTGTTAACAATGGATTGATGTGCATCTTAGATGGTTTGTTCTTCATTCCATACTGAACTACGGACCCTATGTTTTTGTTTGCACTTGGCACCCTTACATTACATTTGGGAAATTAGAATAAACTCGTGTAGTACACTAGGTATACCAAATTTCCAGATGAGCCGGTTTGCACTAATCTGGTTTGACAAGCAGCAACGATTGTACAGCTAGAGTTGGACTTTCGACTGGATGACATTTTAGTCTTGTCACAGGTGTATCTAATTAAGCTCTTGAGTGCATCATATCGAGACTCATTAGTAATATAAACTCGTCTTTTGCCTCAAAAGAGTTGAAATATTAGGGGAGTGTGCAACCACTGCACGCCACAAAAAACTGCGTACCTCTGAGAATGTTCGCAATACTTATGCATTGCCATATAGATAGATAAATATTATTCATGTGTACGATGAAATATGATTATATGAAGCTAGGGCTATTTGGTATTCTAGCTCATGGTATTACACTATTTCACAAATTTTCCCTTTTGCTCATGTTTTATGCGGATGGAATTTTATCCCATTAGGGATCAAAGTGGAAATGTTTGTGTGACTTGCTTCTAGATTATTATAATAAGTGGCTGGTGGCTCTTCTATTTGCTTTGCCCACATTCTCTAGTTATAACAAACTAATTAGGCAATCATCCCATATTATAGGAGAGTGGGGATTTACCTCTCGAGGATCTCTGGGAATTTACAGGCTGTGCTTCAAGAAAATATTCGGTTAAAGCTTTCAGAAATAATCTACACAAGCTCTACAAACGCATACCTATCAAAATTAATATCTTTTCTTGGAGAGTGGCAAATGAAAGACTTCCATCAAGAGTTAACTTGGATAGAATTGAAATTGATTTTCACTCGGTTAGGTGCCCTGTTTGTGACGATGATCTCGAAATCGGAAATCACATCTTTGTTCATTGTGCCACATCAAAGCAAATGTGGACCGACATTTTAAAATGGTGGAATCTTCACAACTTAATTCCTTCCAATCTTTTTGAAGCCATCACCTTGGCGGATCGGGCAAATCTCACATCTACACTCACATACCTTCTTGATGGTGTGATTCAGTCAGCTATTTAGATTCTTTGGCGGAATAGGAACGAGATAACTTTCAAAACAAGAGAAGCAACAAAGATGTGATTTTAAATGATGTAAAGTTTCACTCGTTCGATTGGATTTCTAGTAGATGTAGCAAAAAGTTTTGTAACCGGACAGAGTGGTATTATAACCCTCGTAACGCTATATCTAATTATTGTAACACTTGATGCTAGCTTCTTGCTAGGTTCTTAATATCAATTGTCGTTTAAAAAAATAAAATTGGATAGTGTTGATGAAAGTACTTGAGTACTCTATCATGCACTTAGATAAAATTTATATTTCACAAACTAAGCTTTCTAATATGTCAACATCCACGAGACCATTTTGTATGTGCACATTTTTAGTTTATCACATCTTGTAGCTTTTTAATGGTCTTGCAGACTTTATTCATTTGCAGAATTCTCGTGATTGGGGACGAAGGCGGTGAGAATAATTTGCAAGAAAGAGAGGAGTAAGCAGAAGTAGATATTGAAAACGGCTTTCCTGAAGGAAGAATGGGTATTGAGTCATATGAAAGGCTTACAACTATTACTTTTGGTATAAGTTAAATCTAGGTGTGTACAATTCAAGACATGATATAATTCAAAAAGTGTAACCCTAATGCCAAAACGAGTTGACTCGTGATGCCACTATTGAGATTTAACAAACTAGGTAACCAGTTTAGCTACGAGTACGCAACGGAATGGATCTAGTTTTAGCACAAAGATTAACACATAATAAAAGGAAGTAAACTAACCTTTAAGCTTTAGATCCTGAAAATGAGCAAGCAGTTAAATTACTGCCTCTACGGTTGCTCACACAAACACGTCAACCAAGTATGAGTCGATTGCTAGTCTAATCTTCACTTACCAAACACCACGTGTTGAATCGATTCCCAAACGCACCACTTGAGCTAGAACTGAAAACCAAGTAAACCCTAATTTAGGTTTTTACAGAAAACCAAATAACCGAATTCAGTTTTAACCGAAAACCAAAGAAACCGAAAATCCTTGATTAGGTTTTGTGATCGTCGAGCAAGGAAAACCACCAAACGGACTCCTATGTGTGATCTTGTATCGTCAATCAAAGAAGACAAGAAAACCAAAAACCCTTGGAGGGTTTTGTTTAAATTCGGTTGAAGGAAAACAAAGAACTAAAAATCCCTTGTGGGATAAATTCGGCCAAATAAAAGGAGGAAGGGAGAACCGAAACTATTAGGGTTTTTAAGGATTTGATTGTTGTGAATGAATGAAGAATGAGGTGTAGGGTATGTGTTTATATAGGCACATAACCCTAACCTAATTCTTGTACAACAAGGAAACTTCGTTTCCTTTTCCCCCTCTAGCTTTAAAACCGAACCAAACACCCCTTTCTAGAACCTTGGGGAGTCAGCCAAACTAAGGCCTCCCTCGGGTTTGGGTTTTGTTCGTTTTAGTCCCTCGGTTTATATTATTTAAATATTCGTTACAATAGTTAGACAAGTAACGGTAATTAACAATTATTTAAATTACATCGTAAAGTAAAACATACTCTAAGTGTTTAATGCGTGTGCCCCCAATAGGCTCACGTATTTCTAACGTATAACTTGCTAAACCGACTAACATATTCCAACAGCTCCCACTTGGGAGTCGGAGTAGCAGGCTGCAGATATACTGATAATTGGCAACGTCTAGCAAATACACACAATTACCTTTAGATTAGAAATACTTGAGATAAAGTTTCAGGAACAATCTTAGCTTATAATGGTTAGTTTGTTTCTTGGTTTTATCATCATCCCTTTGTTCTAGATACCGTTAAACCATAGATATGGATCCTAACTCATTCCATATAGTTTAACATTTCTTTAGCATGTAAAAATAGGATAAGCTGTAGTTACACTTCAAATTTAAAAAAAGGAAACGAAGTCACTTTGTAAGAAATATATTACACCTTCTAAATCACTTTGTAAAATAAATTTACATTATCTTCTTTGACTCACCAATTTTACAAGTCTAATAAGATCAATAGGCATCCACAGGTGTTGAAGTGTTTAAACATACGAAGAAACTAACCTTCTTGATGCGTAATTTCCTATATTCCAGAATCTTCATTTTCAGTCACATTGCTAGTTCTTTTAAACCATACGAAGAGCAATAAGTATTTTTTTAGTATTAAGCAAGGCTTAGACTAAGAAATGAAACGATGTATTTAGGGAACCAAAAGAACTGCAGCCACACGTATGCCATGGCTTCCTCGCCAGTCTAGGTACACCATGAGACAATGCGTGATTAGTGATAGATGTCATCATTGCCTAAAGTAAAGCACAACATACGCACGTATTTCATGATAACTGCTTCACAAACAATACCCTTAGCAGAATCGTAATTCATATCATCAAACCCTAAGCAAGGCAACGTCAGCAAAGCTGACATTAGTAAAAGATTCAGCGTTAGCATGCGCCTTGC